>VXAK01003442.1:0-21965 GCA_013399435.1 Arenaria interpres | reverse complement strand
AGACAGCTACGTATATTTTGCTAACTCATTGTTCAAAAAAGCTAGAGGGAATATATGCAGATTTGGTAGTCATCAACTGATTTTTCAGTTGCAGTAGGCTGCTATTGCTGGTTGCCAGAAACCACTTAATTTGATTTCTGATCCAGAGAACTCAATTCTGAAATTACTGAGGTAAAGAATAAATATGGAATGATACAGAAGCAGGTCCTTCTACTAACTAAGACTTCAGTGCCCAATGATTTTTCACCATTTTTATGTGTTTCTCTATGCTACAAAAAGGTGGAATAGACTTGCAAAATTTCAAGGTAAAATTAGAGCAGTGATATAATTCTTAATATAAAAGAAAGCTTATGAAAATGTTTGAATGGAAATATATATTTCTCACTTATTGTTTCATGATGTCATCTTTAAACAATCATGAGTCGTTTATCTTCTTTGGCATCTATCTAAATTCTTCTCCATGAAACTATCTGCTTATTTTCCAGATATTTTCAACAATAAGTTCTCAGTGTGTTTTCCCCTTTCCAGTATTTCTAACTACATTTTAAAACCTAATTCCTTAAAACTAATGAATGTTTCTCCTTCCTTTATGATCCATTGCTGCTGTTGCTTACCTACTGATTATATCACATACAAACTTTATCTTCTCTCTTATGACAAATGTTGTTATAGCCTGAAACAATTCCACCATATAGATAAAGTATTAAGTCTTTTGTGCAGGTGAACAGCTCTTCCATTTCCCTTACCATTATCAGATTGGCCTATTCCTACAGGACTGCAGCATTTCTACAATCAGGATAATAACCAAAGTCTATTTCTCATTCTCTGAATATTGCTGATGAAAGAATGAATCTTATTCTTTCACGCTTCACTACGCAGAACAGTGCTATTCATTTAACCGTTTCAGGAATCTCTGAACCATACAGATAAACGGGCTTTTGGATGAGCAGGGATTATTCCAGTGTATCAAGGGATGTGAGGCAGCACTTAATTTGGAGCATTAATTACTTAGGGATACATTATATTAGGCTGATATGTACAGAAAACTAAATTGTGAGAAGATTTGGCTTGATCGACATAACTAACTAGAGTATATATAAGAAAATTCTGGATTTTGAGTGTAGTCTCTCTATATATTACTTGCCAATCTAATTCCTCCCAAATCACAAATAAATTTGAATGTTTCTAATTACAGAAATATTTTAAGTAATAGCCATAGGCTTTTTTTTTTTTAAATATAAAAAAGCAGTCTTTTGGTATATAGGTGTAGCAAAAGTACTTAACATTCAACAGCTGTGCTACTGGAATGCAAAAAGCATTGCAAACAACACATTTCACTTTATTCCAACTATTCCTTCATTTGATGTAAATACATTAATCCTGAGACCCAAAGAAAATCATGCCATTTTCCTTGGTTTGGACTGAAATTAGCCAGTTCTGCCTATTTGCAATAATTGATGGGTACAAACTATAAAACTTCAGGTAAAAGCACTGCCATCTTTGTGGTGTCATATTTTAATCTTACTAATGACATGTCCCTATACAAATTGTGACATTCTGGCTCTAAACAGCCCTTAGGTTCAGCAAGTCTCTCTCTTTTAACTTCTGGCTGATCTTAACCTGGAAACAAGAATCCTACTCCAGTATTTGAAGCACAACTGGGCTCACTGGGGCAGTTACAGATCAGTGACACATTTCAGGTTTCTACTGAATTTGAAACTCTTTTTCTTAAGTTGTATATATAGAAGATTTGTTTTATAGGTCATATATACTCCTGCATCTCAAGGCTGCAACTAAACACAAAAAACCCTTCTATATAGAACCTGTAGACTATTTTGTCTGCAGACTTGCTCCTCATAATTTCTTCTTTTCTTTAGAGAAATTATAAGTTTTCATTTCCAGTTTACCGGATTCAAAACGTGCAAGTATAAAGAAAAGGTCCTCACTTGACATTTTGATGGGAAAGCACTGACCATGTTGAATCAAGTTGCCCATGGGAAGGTATTTATAGTGTCACAACTTGAGAGCATGTATAGGTCAAACACATGCCAGAAAGGTGACATTTCCTTGGGAAAAGAAATTCTGGCTTTTGTTCAGCTGTAGTCCGTAGCTCATACAACTTTAGTAGTGCTGATTAGCATCAATAGGCTTTTTGTGCAGCACAATAGAACTGAATGATGCTGATGATTTCATTTAAAATATGACCGGCCGTCATTTTTTGTCCTGATTGGAATATGCTATATTCAGAGAATAATCCTGTTTTGGGATTAGTATCTCTGTACAGGAGACACTGTGCCACTTAACTATTTCATTTCCTTAAAAAATATACTTTAAGTGATAAAATCAAAAAAGCTGCATGCATAAACCAGCCCTTTTTATTCCTTTCCCTATTTTGAAGTATATTAATCCTCTGAATTATTGCTAGTAATTATTAAATTACTGGATAATCACTGAGGAATTATCAGCTCACTTACAATAAAATATTAATTTTCTCAGACTCATTGACTAAGTTTGACCATCAAATTCTTACAGAAATTGTATCAGTGCAGTATTTTCCTCATTCTTCTTTGTGAAGATATTTCATTACCATGCAAATGGAGGTGCCTCTAAGCAGGCTAATTGGTATATACAACATGTAACATGCAAACCACAGTATTAAATCACTCCACAATTTATATAGAAAGTATAATTCAAATTTGACTGGAAATCCCATTGTTTTTTTGAGATCTGGTATTTACATATGGCAAAGAGGTGGGTGGATGTCTATTACATGTGCAAAGATTAGAAAAAATAATTGTGTAAGATGCTATGTCTCACCAACAAAGAAAGAGCATTTAAAGGAAATGCACTCAGTAATTAGATTAATAATGGGCAATTAATTTGATAGAAACCGGCAGCCTATTTGAAAGCAACAGAAGTACATAATGTAATCAAAGCATATTTGGCCCAATTGCTTGCATTTTTTTATTTAACTGCATGTTGTGTGCACACATTATCACTATCTTTTAATATTTATTTTAGAAGAGACTGCAATATTCAACAGGCCATATTCAACACTGAAAAAGACTACACATTTACTTCTAAAAATAGACACAGCCACTAAGCAGTTGAGGCAACTACAAACTCAATTTCCAACACATTTCACAAACATTTTTCTGTAGGATGGGACAGAACCAGACTCCCAAGTGTGTCAGAAAGGATGCTATTAGCATCTGCAAAACAGGCTTCAAGTTTAACACACATGAAAAATCCACTTAAACATGTGATTTTGGCATGTGAATACAAACCCAAAACTTAACACACGTCAGCCAAACAGCCAAGAACCGGGCCTTTCATTATCATGAAGCTGATCTAAACCCACTATCACTCTCAAAAGCATACTAAGGTAGACTAATCTTTCTGATGTGCAGTCATTTCTCTTAAATGACTAAACACGGAGCTACTACAGCTGGCAGCAGGCAGTCATTGATTTCACACTGTGAAAACACTTTCTAATGACATCCCTACTATCAAATGTGGTTATTTACCTGTCATAGTCTTGGCAAATCTCCCCAACAGCAACCAATGCTTTCAAGTACTCGTTGGGTTGATAGGGGTGGATGTAGTGCAGTGAGCAGCTGTTCCGAGGGTCACCATTTGATGCAGTAAAATCTATAGCTACCTGGAAAAGAAGAAAAGTCAATATGTTGCGGAGCAATTCTGGGCATAAGTATACCCACACCAACCATGTATCTTTACCAGAAAAGAGTTGTCTGCGGAGATTGCAGCAAAGGTCATTTTACAGCACACTTCAACAAATTTGAATTAGGATAGTATTGAAAAATATGTCTAAAAAGAAATGACAGCTTTCAAAATAAGAGATAATAAAACTAAAATGGTGCCACTGGGTAAAAAAATGAACTGCATTATTATTCTATGCCGAAAATTATGTTCTAATACAGATGAATCAAATTAACTATTTCTAGGTTCTCATACTTCATTAAATTATTCCAGCTCAGGTGATGTTCAGGACATAAAAGCTTTGCAGCTCAAATGTCCCAAGAGACTTAAAAGTCCTACTAAAACTATAAATTAAAACTCTGGTTACGGACATTTCTTAGCTATTTGAAAACTTACTGTGGCTGTAGTAATAATAGTAGATACTGTCTGACTGGTATTATTTACTTTCAAAACATCTAAGCATCAAATAATTAACCCTCCAAATTTCACAGATGATAGCGAGCTTAAAGGTGAGCTGCAGGGTAAAAATCCTGCACAGATTTTTGTGTTGAAAAGGCTTAAGAGAAGATTATGGGAAGCATTCAACCCAAAAGCAAATATTGATCAATCCCCTTAAAATTCCTTTTTCACTTTTGAAATGCTCTTTATATTTCTCACTGAAGATATATTCTGACATGCATCTTCCTGTGATATGACTGTCATGGACCAGAAAGCCCTCTTCTAAATTTGTGATGCTGCTTTCTAGGAATTCCTAAAAGGAGCATCAAGAAACTCAAAGGTTGTCCTAGAGGGCACAAAGCCATTTGCAAACTTCCTTATGATTTTGTCAATGATCTCTTCCTCCAAAAACCCATTATACCTGGACACTCAACAGAAAAATGCACAGAGTTTCTTTCTGAGCTTTACAGCGCAGTTGACAGGTAAGGGCCTTCCTGAAAGCTGCAAAAAGAACTTTGAAGTCCCAGCTTGCCTCTGTGAATATGCAGCTTCCCCAGCTGGAGCCTCTGCTTGGCATAGAAAAGACTACTTTATGCAGCTATAAAATTAAAATGAAACATAATATTTTCATTCTCTCTTTAAAAAAAAAGAAGACACAGTCCTCCTGAACCTTCTTTTTTGCAGCTAAAAACTTAAAGAGAAAAATCATTCCAGGTCAACCCTATATGGCTTTTCCCCACCATTTCTGATTTTCCACCTCTAACTTTTGGCTGAAGAAAAATATTTTTCACTGGTCTCTAGGTTGCTTGGAAATGCCTTTATCACCTTGATCAACTGTGACCCCCCCCACCCCTCACCAAGTGCCAGTCAAGAGAAATGAGTTTGGTTTGGCTTGCAAATAAATTGGTTTTTCACCTCTGCTTCCCTACTCACTGTTCATGCAGTGAAGCTGTAAGTCTGTTTTCCACGTAGGCCTTTTTCTGAAAATGATAGCTTGATTTAACTTCAATACATCAGTGGAACACTTCTGATGTTCTCACTTGCATGCATGTATATAACTAAGGAAGAAAGAAACAGCAGTGGTTTCTGCCACTTAAGGTAAATTCATAGATAGGTGTATGGACTAGCTTAGTTTTGGGATGCTTATTTAAAAAAAAATATCTTAGCCAAGGTGTGCATATTTTCTTAAAATTATGTATATTTTCTTTGATACTAATTTAACCTTCATTTTTTGTTCTGATCATAGAAAGTGCAAAAACATCCCTGTATGATAAACAAAGGGCATTCCTGTAAAATTTTTAAAAGTAGGCATTTTTACCGATAACCTCAAAGCAGACATTAACAGGACTCAAGTGACACATCAGATAGAATGGGAAAAATCTTCCTTCATGGCTGTTAGCCACAGCTAAATGCTTTTTAACTGAAAACAACAAAACAGTGTAGGAATAAACAGTGGGTTTCATGAGCTTGGAAAAAAGTCTGTGGCTAGTCTTTGGGAAAGAAAAAACCCTCCCCAGAATGAGCCTCCTTTTTGGAAAAGGTCCTTGTAGTAGAGATCTGCTGATGAGCAAAAATAAATCCTAATTTCCTATGAGGAAGCCTTTATGAATATTTGTACTTGACTTTGATGTAAATCTCTGTTTGACTCCAAAGGGGAGGACTTTTAAGAAAGATGACCACTGTTACTTGCCACAATTCCAAAATAACAAGCAGAGCTCTGCTCTTTTAGCATTACCCAGCAGTACCAAGGTCTTGTGCAAATAAGGATACGGATTTGTAAAACTAAGCTAACATATCACAGAAGTTAGGCTAATATCACAACTGAGCTAATCTTTTGAGCAGCAAAGTAGGAATCTTTCCTACAGTGCGTACACTTGATTTTTATCACTGTATCTTTAAATGTATCAGTTCCAATGTACCAGTCATCTTCCTACAGCTAAATAAGAACATAACGTAGCAATAACTAAACTCTTAGTACTTCTTTTCCTCAGCCTTGTAAAAGGGTGACTTTCATCGCACTGAAGTCATCCTACATAGCTTGGACCTCCTGCTAGATCTGTCACAAACGAATCCGCCTGCCCAATAGCGTGACCTGCCTGAGAGGGAATCTGTCCAATATATCTTTCTATTACAGTTCCTTTTATGCATGTTACACATCCTTTCTGCTGTATTTCCTAAGCGATGAAAATGTTTTCTGGCTACAGACCCATTTGCACTGCCAGCTTTTGAACGTTTCTTCTGCAGCAGGGAACACTGTGTGATAAGAGATACAGCATTTTGCAATAAGGAGTGCATTAAAATAGCGGACTGGAATCAGAACTATTGATCTCTATAGATGAAAGCTTCTTAATAAATGGTTTTAAAGTGAAGGAAAAGTTTACTTTTGTTTTTCAGAGACATTAACTACAAACTATGTTCTTACAATAGATGTACAAAGTATCCTAAGAACACACAGCATGATGTTACCAAAGCCTTCATTAGTGGTTTAAATGAGCAGATACACCATACTACAGCTTTTTGTTATCAAATGTATACTTAGCATCCCAGTTTCCCTCCCTCAGCAAGTGCCCTTTCAAATCACAGTTGTATCGTACTGCCTGTAAACAGCATGAACTCAACAGAAATGTCATTAATATTAAGACAACAGCAAAACATGTACTGGGAGAGTTTCAAAAAATTCCAGATCCATTCCACTTAAAAGAAATAAAATTTGGGAAGGTGGAAGGAATAGGCCTCCTCTATTTCAGTGGTCTGAATTAAGCAGATTAAGCGTATGTGCGAAGGAGGTTATATGGTGTGTGCAGAAAGCAAGGGAGCATTGCGTATCTCCCCTACAGGCTGCACCCTTTTCCTTCAGCGCCCACTGGAGAATCTCCGATACGTTTCTGGAAACAGCAACACATCTTGCAACGGGTCTGTGCTATCAGGACTGGGGACTGGTGCAACTGAGGCAGGAGGAACTAAGATATGTGGAGAGCCAGCTTGCGACGATCTTTAAGTAGAACCACTAGGTTATGCATGAACATAGGCACAGAGACATCCACAATGGCTTCCCCTGAGTCCACACAGGTTGAAAACCGATAGTGATGAGTTTACACAGCGCTGTAGCTGGTGGATTTACCATTGAGGTCAGCAATAATTTAGGGATCTCTGTGGTTCAAAGTATAATGGATCTTTCACTTCCTTTGTGTCCCCACTGCCCATCTTTGCAGGCAAATTTACCTAAGTTTCCCATTATCAATAGTTTTGTTTAATTTCAGCAAAATAAAATACTAAAATAATAAAATGGTATGCATTTTTGTATGTATGTATGTATGTATTTTTTGTATGGTTTTCTTTTTTTTATTTTTTTAATCAGAGTTAGGTTGATGGTTGGACTAGATGATCTGAAAGGTCCCTTCCACCCTAGACGATTCTATGATTCTAAAATATAGTAGAAGCAATACTATCCATTTGAACACAGCAGTTTTCAACTTGTGATTCATGGCCTACTAGTAGGAAATTTGCAACAAGTAAATAAAAGGCAAGACAACTGCCATGACCCTTCAGTGCGCTGTGTAAGGACTTGTTCTTCCAGTGGAAAACTTTAAGAAGGAATCAAAAAGAGCTTGCAAAGCACAGCTGTAATATAATAATATGTATATCCCCAGACACTTTCTAATAGTTACAGTGCTTCTGTGCTTGAGCTAGAGTTGTGGGAAATGCATATTAACCAGTCTTCGCATGTGCTTAAGCACTTGGCTTGATTAGAAAAGGCTTTTAAATATTACTTAAAGACATTACTGTCTTTCTGCTAATGACCTTGAACACATTTGATAGTTGAGTTCTTCCAGTCATATTTTTAGGGAGGAAATGCCAGGAAAGATAAATTAAAGGGGTTTCCAGGGGTTGGTGAATTTCAGATTTGAAGGAGATATGGGCTTTGTAGGCATGTGGGGATAACAGAAGAAGGAGCTGGGTAAGATGGAGAGGTAATCACACAGGATGTTTTGCTTGAGAGAAGAAAACTATAAAGATCTTTGTCCATTAAGGTATTTCCTTGAAAAACAGAATCAGGGTCCTCAGTTCTGGGTGTTATTCAATGACTTTGCAGGGTATACTGGCAAAGTGCATGTTTTACACCTCAAAAAGCTGATTTGTACAGAAAAAGACAATCTATTAACGTCTATAGCTGCTGCTGTTGCTGGAATTTTCTGTTGGGACAAAAAAAACCCACTTTCTTTTTTTGTTACATCATTTTGGAAAACGAAGGCTTGTCTGGTAAAAGTGAAATGGAACATTTCAGTAGCATCCAATGTCCAATACTTGACACCTGGGAACAGAAACAGGGCAGGGTGCTACAGGAAAAGAAAAGATCTCCTGCAGAATAACACTACCTTGGAGCATTAGATTTTACCCATGTAACTGGCATGAAATTAGAAGTCACATAAATGAGACTGGAACTGAGCCAGAATTTGTATTCCTATGCTATGGCAAATACTGATTTATTATTTATTTCATTTCATTTCATTTCACTTTATTTTATTTCCCAGATTCAAAAAAATCCAAAAAAAAGAAAAAGGAAAGATCAAAACCACACAGCATGAAATGTTTCTAAAAATTGGAAATGCAAAATATTGTATTTCTCTTTATGGAGAGCTCTGCAAATCATTTTATCGCCTGTTCCTTGAAATGAATAGCTTCTGAATTCTCTCTAAATTACAATCTTGTCCCACTGTAATGCCATCTTATTATTGGCAGCTATGGCTGAGGCATGAAACGTCAGCATTTGCCCTAGCATTTACCCGAGACTGACAGAGGGAGGTTCCTGGCTGAACTATCTCTCTGCCTGTGACTTTCTGTATGGCACCATTAGAAGGGAAATAACTTGCTTTAATGGATGGCTCATTCTGGAAAGGAAGACTGGCCCATAGGATTGATGAACAGGACATCTAACAGGTAAAAGGCAGGTGAGATGAAATCCTCCCCTATGACACAATCCCAGCAAGGGATTTTATTTAAAATTCTTGTGAACAAACTGAGGCTCAAAAGCCAAAGGCCAGTCAGCACTGTCACAAGGTCTAATTCAGTTCTCCAGCTTTTGGGACCTGATGTAGCTCAGATGGAGTTGGTGGGACAACGCCACCTTAGCTTCTCACCCCTGTATGAAGTTCTCTTTACTTTTTGGAACGTGATTGTCATTACTGCAAAATATAAAAGTAAATCAGCATGTGCAAGAAAAATCTTACTGCACTAGCATGTTTTTTTTTTCTAGGCTTAATACATTTTGCAAGAAGACCAGGAATGGCACGTAAGAATCATTTTTCTGTGAAAGTAATGAATCGGTATCTAAGGGATTCCCTTTCATTAAAACAAGTTAGAGAAATAAGACACTTACTGTAAACTGTATCTGGCAGCCTCCCATGATATAATCTAAGAAAGAATGCATCTTGTGGATCTGCAGACAAGAAAGCAAGACATTCAAATTAGCTGTATACTGCTAGAACATCAGAGAACTGCCTGAAAAAAGTAAACTGGAAGGAGGGAAGTACCAACTGAAAATAATGTAAAGGAAGAATGTGTTAAATATAGTTTGAGATGGAAACAAAAATGTAAGCAGAGAAAATAACAAAATCCTAAAACTACAGAAAGGAAAATTCACATCAAAAGTAGAACCAAGCTCTGCTCCTTCTCAGTAGGAAATCAGTGGAAATTTTGCTATTGGTTTAGGAGAAACAAGCGCAATTTTGTAGAAATGGTGGAAGGATTAGAAGAGAAACACACAAAAGGCCAACCGGCAAGCCTGTAGGGGTAAGAGTTTAGTACTGCCCACTCCATTGCATAACAGCAGGGATAGGGCAAGAGAAATGAAAGAGGAGAGTTGGAGACAGTCAGCTTACTTTTGGAATTCAAGTCCTTGTTTTTAATTTTTGCACAGTGGGTCAGTTTCCATTGCTATTCTACAGGCAGTTCCACTTTGTTTTCTATGCTTCCAACCACCATTAAGATACATGGCTGAGAGCTCAGTACAGAAAGAGCCAAAAAGCAAACCACATATTTACCTTGCACTGGTTAAGTATGACGATGCCTGAGTTCTTGTAATTCTTCTTCTTTGCTTTGTACTTGGGGTTAATGCATTCCCATTGTACCTGTGAAAAATAGCAGTTACCACTTCAAGGAAAATTTATGTACAAATTGAATAATTAACAAAAATGGCACTGTCTGATTTCCACAGTTGACTAAATCCTATCAAATAATGGTGCACGCAGAAGGAAAAATGAAAAGCATTAGCTATGCAGAGAATGATCTTAATAGAAAAAGGCCCAGGGCAAACATCTGTCTTCAAACATATACGTGTGGACACAGCACCAAGAGAGCTATCCAGATACGTGTGTTGTATTTCAGTCTTGTAGGTTCAGGTGTTACAAAAGCAAGATTGAGGATCTTTGAAATTATTTAAGAGGAGAAAAAAAGAGGTAACTGAATACAAATTAAAATACTGAAGGGAACAACCTGATGCATTGTATTAATTACAAAACTGCCTACCCAGTAACACTGGTTTTTAATATAAAACTCACGATTGGAGAAATTCTGATCAGAGATCATCTCACTCTCTCTTGAAAAAAAGTAATAGTTTCTTCTTTACATCCAATAGTAAAATAAAAAGTTAAGAAAATCACTAAAAAGCGGACAAAGATGCGGTTAGCTAATTATGATATATTTGAAAATTATCCCTAAGAATCTATTAAAACCCTTTTCTGAAAATGTTCTGACCAGTTTTATGTACAAATAGTCAATTTCACAGCAAAACAGCCCTACGTTGTTACTGAAATATATTGTCTTGCTCCCATCATAATGTGTCCCAGAATCTTACTGATTTCCCCTTCAAATATTCTGCCCTCCTCTGGTTTCAGGCAGACTGATATGGCCAAGCTTTCAGACCCTGACCTCTGATGTCTGCAATATTATTCATACATCTTACTGCAGGAGTAAAATGTACTTTTGTACATGAAAGTATCTATTGGCATTTGTAAATCCAAATTTGATTCTGTAATGTGTTATTTAATAACATTAATAACATTACTATTTTCTTTCAGGCAGGTATTTTCAAGCGCTGGGAGAAACCATTTGATGTTGAGTAACGTAAAGAATAGATCTCCAAAGGGAACCAGGATGACTTATTATCTAAAAATCCCTATTACGACCTTTTGAAATGAAATGAAACATATCTGTCAAGCGTTACAATACTTTGTCTATAGTGAAGATGTTCACATAGGGTATGTCTGAGCAAAGCATCTGAGCACGTAAAACTTTTTTTACCTTATGAACAGCCCCAGCGATTTCCTCAAGCCTCAAACCACTGCCTAACAGCAATTATTTGGATGTCTGAAGTATTTCAAATGTCGAGTTCTTGTCAAATGTCAAAAAAAACAGAAGGCAAAACATACGGCTTTGGAGCAATATGAGACCTTTTCTGCACAAGGCAGGAGTAGTATTTTCATTACTGTGTTACTGGAGACAGGTGACAGAGTGAAGAAAGGGAAAAGACAAAAAAATGTTCCAACTGCAGGAAGCACATCTGCTTGTTCTCCCGGTTCGCCTACAGCTCAATTATTTGTTTTGTGAAATGAATTTTCCAACTGAGAAGACAGGCAGACACAGGCCCACATGTTCAGGGAAAACCCCCCATAAACATTTTTTTCTCTGCTCAAGAGAAGCAGTCAGGCTTAAGAAATAAAACCCCTTCCCTCCAAGTAAAGAGAGTGCTATGTGACACAATGCCAGAGTGCAATAAGCTCGTATTTGGGAAAGCAATCTGGCAGTGAGGCAATAGCACTGCCCACTCGCATCTTGATACATTGCTTCTGGGAAAACGGTTTAGCATTCAGTTGTCTCCAAACTTACTGGAAGCATTCCTACAGAGAAATTGTGCTGTCTGTATATTACAAAAAAACTGTAATGTATCAAATAGAGAGAAAAAATAGGTGTCAGGATTTGTGTTCCTCCCTTTGACACTGAACTACACTGGAGAGACCTCATTACTTTCCCCTGAACTTCCAAGGTGCACTTCCTTAATTTTATCATCCTCCAACATGAACATTTTTCAATGTGCATGTTGAAACAAAGCCTGACCTGTATGAATCCTTACACTATGTACATAATTCCCCTCCTTGGGCAAATGATTATTTCAGCCTGATAAACATTGTGTTCATGTAATTGGTTTCTGGAAGAAGTTTACACTATATAAGTACAGAAGTGGCATAAAAGGCTACTTCAGGGGAGAAAAATCTGTGCCTCTGGCAAGCCTCAGCTTCTCTGTGCTACTGTAAAATGCAACTAGGAATGTGCACCTACCTTTGCAATGCATTTTGAGATGTACAGATAACAATTATCAGCAACTATCTAAAGCTTATTAAAATATTCTATGTGCAAGTCAATAACATGTCATTGGCTAATGTGGATAATAAAGCAAAGGAAAGAACAAAGTAGCAAATTTGTAGAAAGTAGAAAACAAAAAGAAAGTACAATTTTGCACCTAGTAAATCTGTTGATGTGATAGTATAAAGAAGGAAGAGGAGAGGGGAGGAGAGGAGAGGAGAGGAGAGGAGTCCTTTCCTAATTCAAAGGTAGGCTTAAAAAACAGTAAGAGTGTTTTACATGAAACTCTCAATCTTCACTTATCCCCCAAGACCCAGTTCTGACCTCGGCAATTCCCACATCTCGAGCTGAAGATGCAACAAGCATCATTTGAAGGAAATTCCCTATACAGGCCTTGTTGTATCTCCAGCTCTTCCAAAGGGAACACAGTTCAGAATACAGCTCTAAGTAGGTAAGTAATAACGAGAAAAAATTTTCAAATATTTTGCTTGTATTGTGAGGCCATGCTCAATTTTCAGTCTGTTCCTACATTCCCAGTATTGATTTGGAGCCTGACATTGTTTTTTATCGATTCATTTTTGTCTCTTAAATTAACTTTTCAGTTCAGAGGAACCTAATGCAAGAGTCCGCAATCTGACACTAACAGTAAACACTGTGAAGTTTGGACTCATCATTCTGAAAGTCACGTAGCATTTCCTCCAAATTCCTGGCAGCTCTGGGTTATGCGAACTCTTTCCCTGTCAAACACCACAGCGAATCTCAGACAGAAAGCAATGTGGTTTTATCTCTTGTTAATTTAATATAAGTACTGTTGCAAATGTTGGTAATGAATCCCCACACTATACTGCTTTGGTGTTTCTGTCATATCCTGAAATCTGAAACACCATGTGAAGAATTTCTGAATGTAAACCAAACACCATCCAATTATTCTTCAATGAAAGTCAGCAAACTAATGCTGACACTTGTTAAGGTCCTAATCCTCCCGTTGCTGTAATGAGCAGATACAGATCTCTCAATAAGACATATTACTCTCTAGAGTGAAGGAAGCTGCCTTCCCAAACATTCCTACCCCTTCTCTTACCAAACCGTCAGGGAAGAAGAAGAAACAGTGCAACCACCCATGCCATACACCAGCAAAGGCTAGTGGAGGTGACTAAATGCAGGCAACCATTGTAGAACCAAATTTTCACAGTATGTAGCTACCAATAGCACAAGCTATTCAGAGGAAGAAATGACAGCATCAGGAGAGCTTCATGTACCCTAAGGCAGGAGAAATCATGATACAGAGCAGTTGCTTTCTCTGGGACACTGTGCTTGCACACATCAGGTAGTCCCATGAGGAAAGAGCTAGAGAGCTATGGCAAAACTTGGGTTTTCATTACCATGTTCTCTTGCCTTTCCTGCAATTCTTCTGTTTCTCTCTTGTTCCTTCACGTACAGCTGCTGCAAGAAATTGCAGTTTGTAAATGACAAAGGAGGCATCATGATCTAACGGACAGGGTGAAAAAAGCCAATCGATAGCAGGTAGGATTATATCCTACATTATCTCTTTCTGATGCCTCAAGAAAAGCAAGTCACTTTTAAGTGATCTGCAATTCCTGAAAGGCTAGCTTATTCCTGCCATCCCATCAGGCAAGAGGACGGGATGTTGAGGGTTTTTTCCTCCTTCTGTCCCAGAGAGACATCCACCACGGGAGAAGAGACAATTTTAATCACTAGCAGAGGTTTCCTCTGAAAACTTGCACCTGGGGAATGAAGTGAAAGCATTTCTTGTCTCCTCAAACAAGGCCCCCACCTCACCCACACTCCTGACGCTGCACCACTGGTTGCCTGATCACAGGGATGTGGCAGGTGCCTGACATGGCTACACCCTCCTCAGAGGCCTCCACTGCCCTCTCCGCAGCCAACAGCAGCTGATGATGTCCAGACAGCCCAGGATGAATTTGCCTGTCTCCCGATAAAACTAGACAGGGAATTCTCCATTGGTGTCAATAAACTCCTTGGCCCATTACCAAAAGGCTTAAAGGTCTCATCCAGGCTCAGTTATCCCAAGAGCAACCTGATGCAAAGGCCTTGAGTGAGGATCAGAGTCAGATACCTGGACAAATGGGGAAACCCAACTCGAATTATTTAAGCCTGATAAACATTATATTCATGTAATTGCTTTCTTTACACTATACAAGGGCCCCAGAAATCTTATGCACCTCAGCAGCCTTCCCTGACCCCCTAATAACACCCAAAACTTGCAGGAATGTCAGTGGAGGTGGTAAGTGCAGCAAGTTTTTTTCCTCCTCTTCCCTTTTGTGTGTGTATGTGTGTGTAAACACACGGGTCCATTTTTATGTAATACAAGAACAGATTTTTCCCTTACATAACTGCTGTGCTGCATCGGGATCCAGGTGGGTTACATTTATATGATTTTTTTCCCCTCAAATCCCTCTGGTTTTGTCGCCTCCATTTGAAAAAATTGTGACTTTTTTTCTCATTAGTGGAGGATTTCTCCTTTCAACTACAAAAACCTTTAACAGTCCTTAAATTTTTATCAAGCTTTTCCAATCTTCTTTTAAAATGTTTGGTAGATCAATATTGGAACAGCTTATAAAACTGCCACTATACACAAGTATTAAAAATATATATTATACATCTACTTGGAACAAAGCCTAAGCATACAATAAACTCTAAGTATTTACTAGTATTTCACTAAAAAATAACTCACAAATAGGGATGAACTTGTCTCTGTTGTCTTGTGACAAGATTATGGCAAAGGAATAAATGATGAACTTTGGAGTGGTGAAAATACTAAATAGAAGGTTTAGAAAAGACTGCTTCAGATGTGCATGTGAACAACAGGACATCTCTGTCATTTTTTATTGGTGGTCAGTATGAAAACAGGTTAGGTGTTGGAATATAACAGTCTATGACAACAAGGTAGTTATGGAACAGAAACACACCCCAAGCTATTATCCTGCTTCACTGAAAAGGCTGTTCATGATCAGGAAATATTTTTAAACAACATGTATTGATTTCACCTGTACCATCAGGTGAAAGACCAGCCAACTTTCCCAGAATTCAGTCTTTTCAATCATTGACAAGCAACTGTCACTCTGAAGGACTCATAATTCAAGACCTGTGAATCTCACCCAGTACCTGCCACATACAGCAAAGAAATTCATAAAGGACTCATGCCACTCCTCATCAAAACAGGTGATCGATCATTCAGAGAAGGAATCTTCTCTCCTTCCTTCACACACTAGTAGTTCAACCCCTAGCAAGCTTCCAGTGCTAGATTCACAACATTTACCTAAATGATGCCTGGTCTCACACAAATTCCCAAGAAATCTCATGGTGGAGGCAAGTCAACATGCCAACTATAAGCTCATCTGATCAGAGGCTGACACTCAAAACAGGATAATCAATACTGAGCCCAGGGATGGAACTGAAACAGTCTTAGAAGCACCATCACCTCCTGTAAGTAGGTGACACATAGCCATTCTGACCATCTCAAGTCGTTCCATAGCCGTTGATAGAATGGATGCAAGACACTTTTATTTTGCCCGAGGGGAAGTTGAAGAGTGGGTCAGAATACTCTCTGCTCTGCGGAGGAGGAACTATGTAAAATTAAAAGGTAACTTCAAGATCTTTGTCAAGTCCAGAGATGAGCTGAACTGATGAAATGATGAGAAGTACTAGATGTTCACAGATGACACACAGCTCTTTCTGCGCACCAGCACAAACTATGATGTTACTCCCATCTATATCGCTTAATGCTTTTATCACAACTTGTGAAGCTGATACCAATTAATACAGTTGTTGCTGATGGGCAGAAAGGGGGAGCTGTGTCATTGGTGTAACCTCCTTTAACACTGTACAGATTTGCAGCTGCTACTGAAGGAAGGTTTCTAGATCCCCTGTCAATGATAAATCATCCCTCCTATTCTCTCCTAAAATGAGTACTACATAGAAAACAGAACATTTTCTGGCTGGAGACTATGAAAAACTCTCTTCTAGGAAGGAAGGACTATGTATAACCTACTGAACTCCTCACCCACATATAATTATATTTCTTTGATGTGGTCTTCCTTATTAGAAATACCTAGCAACACATCCACTTGAAGGCAAACTACCTTTCTCCTCCTCTGCCATTCCCTCAAGGTTTACCAAACCATCTTTATTCAAAGTAAACACTCCATTGGACACGCTTTTTCTTTGGGTAGAATAAAACTAAAGAAAAAACTGACAAATGCAATCACATTACTTAATGTTGCACAAAGGAGGTTGAGATAAACTATGATGCATTTATGGGGTTGACAGCTAATGGCATATATTGCCTCTAGCAGCAATAGTTATTTTTGGAGAATAGAGAAAAAGGAGATAGGATGAAGGAGAAAGGGACAGAGAGAGAAAAAAAGAGAAAAAGAAAGAAAAAAGGGAGAGGATGAGAAAGGGAGGGAGGGACAGAGCGAGAGAGAAAGAGAGAAAGGGAAATTGCTCTCTTGCTCCAGCCAAGTGACAAGTGCCACAGTGTCCCACACAAGTGACCTCTCCTGTACAGCATTTGATCTGCTGCGATACTTCTTGCATAATAACTATATTGTTTTCACCAGGATCCATCAAACTCCCTACTGCTTGTTCTTGCCTGTCATGCTATTAGTGCTGACTGAAGCCTGCTTTCATCAGGTGCAAGAGCCATCTAGCATGTGTGTGTAATTTTGGGGGGGAATATTTATTAGCCACTTCAATGACTATTACCCACTATCTTATCCACTAATATTGTTTTCCTCAAGATAGACTACAAAGCAAGGATTAGAAAAGAGGTGGGGGAAAGGATTGATTCTCACACTGGTGGCAATTGCATCCCAAGAGAACAGGCTATAACAACAGGATCAGGTGTTGCAGGTGCAAGCCCACAGAATAACTGCACATTAACAACAGAATGAGAGCAACAAGCGAAAAATAACCCACAATGGCTCAGGCATTGGAGGACAAAAGCTGCACTTTTGCAATAAAATGCAGATTGCAATGTTAGAGGTGAAAGGCAGCCTGCCCAATTGCAATTGGCAAGCCCTTAGGAAGACAAAGGTTCAGGCACTTAAAGCATCGTGCAACGCTAAAACATTCCTGTACAGCACTCTGATACTGCAGTGTCAATCTAGAACAAGAACTGACAATGGGCTGTAGTAACTTGCTACGCCTCTGAAAGAGTAACCATCTTTTTGGCTAGCTGAGGATGAAAAGACCACACTGTTTCTCCATCAGAATAAAGACTATGTAGTTTACCCTTCACACCCATTCCAGGTACTCTGGACTGCAAGTCTCTTGTCTTGGCCAACAAGCTGTTTGTTTGGGAAGGGCTGTGATCCTATTTTGAAGACGTTTACTTCGGAAATGCACGCTCTTTACCACTCTCACACAGTACCTTTCCCAGCCACAGGTATTTGTATACAAAACTGGAGTGTTGTCACATCACTGGCCTTATTAATGTTATTCACTCTGGAATCTGTTTACCACTTTAGATAGGTTTTCTTTCTACTCAAATTCAGTTTGGTTTAAGTTTTAGCAGGTACCAGTTCAGGTAAGTGCTGTAAAAGCTGCAAAAATTCAGCCCATTATAAGAAGGTCCTGATCCCCTGACTTAATTTGTCTCTGAGAGAACAAAACAGGGGTTTGTTTACACTCAGATTTTGTTTAGAAGTTATTTATAATGGGTTAATACACGACTGATATATATCAACAGTATTTTACATATATCAGCAACATTTACTAAACTCTAGGTTGTTCTAAGAATGTTACCAGAAGATCTAGAAGAATCATAAAAACTTCTTGACCTATAGAATAGCCTAACTGCTTACTATTTATTAATATTAAACACCTTTTGACTCTGCAAGCTTTCTTTAACACTTTATAAACAGAACCGTAATGTAAAACCCAAATAAAGCTTATTAGGCACTTGTGTTTCGTTTTGAGATGATCACAAAGCAGTGAATACCAGCACATTAGAAAACCAACGTTTTTAACTCCCCCATCAGAGAACTTATCAAAACTAACACCTTCAGGAGTAAGTAATAATAGGAAACTACAATTTCTGGAATTAGATATGCCAAATAATTTTTCATATTTAATAATTACCATCAACTTCAATTTTGAAAGATCAGGCTGCCATAGAGAAGTGAAATTATTAATAAGCTAATAATTTCATTTTACCATAGGACCATAATTCATGAGATATTTAGGAAACTGATGAGTTTCATCATGATGGGTTTGAGTTAGATCTGGCAGCAATGAGCACAGCACGAAGTACAGGTAAGGCCGCTTTTTGTGTTTTCAGACTATTGTGTCCAGATAACAGTAAAACCTACAGGAGAGAACAAGGCAGGAACCAAACTCTCAGGAGACGATGAGGCAATGTCACTTGATTTGTTACAGGATTGTCTGAGGAACACTGCTCTACGAAGCTTACATATTGAGATTGTTTGAGTGGTTTCCACTTACCTGTCTTCCTTCCATAGCTCCCCGCATTTCCTTGAAAGTCGAACTAAATTCTCCAATGAAGTCATGCTTCCCGTTGGAATCCCAGTCCCAAACTATGCACTGGGGAGGTAAAGGGGAAAGAACAAAGGAGCAGATTTTTCTTCAGATAGAAACCAGGCTTTATTGAAAAATACTGCAGGAGAAATTATGATATGCATTGGGTGGACTGTTTTATCTATAAGGATATCACAAGACATATTAAAAACTTATACTTGTCCAGATTAAAATGAAATGACAAGTGGAATTTCAACACAGCTTGCTGTTGGCTGATAAAAGCAAGTTCATGTATTTTATAAAAAAAGGTTTCTTTGACTCCATCTTTTTGCTTGGTTTAAAAATACAGGATTATGTGTATTTGCATGTTCATGGTCAAATGGTGTCCTAAACTAAGAGTAACTTACCTCATTGAAGGGCTTTACAAATATAAATTAATATTCAAAACACTAGTTGCCATGGGCAAATGTTACCACTCTCATTTTTACAGTCAGTGAAGGTGAGACAATAGTTACAGAGATAATTTTCTGAAATGGCTTTGAATTTATACACATCAATGTTTGGTGCCCATATCTCAGCTGTTTTCCAGTGCTGCTCAACAGTGACTATTCAAACCAAACTCTGGTAGTCATTCCTAAATTCATGCATAAACATGAATATCTCAATGAGTTTGAGCTGTGAGTACTTTGTTTTACAGACATTGCTAAATAAAACTCAGCTAGCCAAGATTGAGCACATAGCAATAACTACATGCTTTGCTAAATACCAATTTTAAAATTGGCCCGAAGACAACAAAGGGGCTCACAACTTTAAAAAGCAAAATTCCAAACTCATCCTCAAAGTATCCCTAGCTAAAGCTCGCTTACATTAGAATCAGGAGGCCTTTACTGAAAATGTCCTGCTATCAAACATCTCTTTCTCTTATTGTTTTTAAAACAGAAATGGCTCAAAGTCATCTGCACTGCCACACGAGGAGTGTGCTGACAGCTGGCTATTGGATGGCTTAAGGGTAATTTTGACTCTCTCCTGAGGGCCAGAATCTTCTTGGTCTGTGCATGGGTGTGGAGAGATGGACTGGGTCAGTGGCAGTAGTAGAGGAGTCCCCTCCTGAGAAAGGCAGGAATGACACATAACTGGGGACGGTAGGGCAGCAATAGTGGGATACCAGGCTTAACAGTTTATCAGGTCAATTCATCTGAACTAGGCTCAATGCTTCTAACCCAGCACTAGTAGTCAGTCAACACAAGAGGAAGAGCAAGGTTTGCTCCTCGCAGAGTCCTCAAGCCATTTAGATTTTGTTTGGTCCAAAGGGGCACGGCACTTTGAGCTGACCCAAAAGGGAGCTGAAATCACTGGATCTCGACTGCATCATGAGTGTTTCCAGAAAAATAGTTCTAGAAAAACATATTATTGAAGTAGACTTCCATGTCCACCGGCTACACTTTTTAACCAGCCTGAAAAATTTAGTCAAAGTCATGGCCAATCCCTTTTCATTGGACCACCAAACCAGTGGTTTGTAAATTCACTTTGAGGGTAGGGGAAAAGACTCTATAGAAAGCTTGAGATATGGGCAAAATGATTGAATTCTTTGAGTGAGAGCAAAAGGACAAAAAAATCTTTCAAGAGAAAGACTAACAACAACTTAACTGACTACAAGCAGGGTCTCACAGAAAGTCTGCCATAACCGATGTTTATCATCTAACTTCCTCCCACCACCATAAGGGAAAAAATGGCCTCTTTCACATAAATGTTTGTCCATGTCAGCTGCATTAACTTGAAACATAGGAAGGAAGGTATTTGATCTGTATATCTAAGCCAGTTACCTGAATTTATTACGCTAGTAAGTGCCTAGGCACCTTAATTGCCGTTGTAGAAGCAACACAGATGGTGATTTCACTGAATTCATACCCAGGACTCCTCCAGGCAGTATACCACCACGCACGTTATCATTTAGGTTCCCCTTTTTTTTTTTTTCTATAATGACTCTAGCTTTCTTTTGAACTTTCAACACTGTTCCACTTATCCCCAGGAAGAGATCTGGTTCAATGTGAGAGGAATTTCTCTAATCCGCACAGAGGATATGCTGTAGAGCTATGAAGGACTTCCCACAGGGAAAGAGTACAAGCGTATCTCTTATTGCTACAGATGTAATCAGTTGAAACAATTCACTCATCAGGCAAAGACCTGATTCTTCAGCTCTCTGTTACTTTTCCATCCTATCACCTGGAATTTGGTGGGGTTTTTTTTGTTTTTTTTTTTAATGCAGGGATCCAAAACAAAAGGAAGATCTCCAGATCAAAACATGAAAACATTTTTCTCTAAGACTTGGAGATACTTTTTAGCAGCTTTGACACTGGGGAGCAGGAGTGTGGAGGGTAGTGGGAAAGGGGGGAAGAGTTCCTATGTGTGTTTGTTTATAGGCTAGATTTTACAAACAGTAATCAAATGAGAGTAGGTTTCTGGTTCTGATAGTGGTAATGTTGCCTGGAACAATACTAGACACAGTATTTTCATCACTAACAGCCCTGGTGAATTTTTATGATGAAATAATCACTAATAATCACTCTATGTTTATTACAAACTGCATTTTTTAGATGAGCTGGTAACACAAAAAATCCAAGGAAAAAAATTCACAAAAAAACCCTGAAACCAGTTTTGTTCCATAGAGCTTGAAACATCTTCATTTTCTTTTTCTGTGAAATTTCCTGTTAATAGAAATTAGTCAAATTTTATTGAAATTACTTTCTAAATATTTAATGAAAAAATGGTTTCACAGAAGAAGCATGATTTAAAAAGATTTTTTTTCTGTAATTTTGTGAAAATTATTTAAGGTCCTAAAAGTAACACTTAGTAAAAGGATGTGTCAAAATATCACAGCAAAATTGATATTAAATGTGCAAAAGTATAGTTTTACTAATCACAGAATC
>VXAK01003438.1:0-116842 GCA_013399435.1 Arenaria interpres | reverse complement strand
CCAGGATCCTGACTTTTTCTGGTTTTCAAATAATTGTAATACTCCCTTCAGAGGATGGGATCTTCCAGAGAAGTGTAAAGGATTTTAGTGTAAGGGCTTCCTAACACTTGAACTGACATTTTTCTGGTAGCTGGAGAACCCAGTGAAATCACAGCTTGTACATAGCCCTGCAGAAACCTCTCAAATATGGAGAGAAAATGGACAGTAAAATCAAAAGAGACTGAATCAGTGGCTGAATTTTCATGTAGAAGGTTTGCAACCATAGTCCTTCGGCTGGAAAAAACTGCCTTGACTGAATTTCCCCAATAAGGGTGGTACTTTTAAAAGATCCAGGAAAAAAAGAATGGAAGTTCTACAGATGAAGAATAAGCTTTGGTTTTGCTTCCACGTAAAATTAATATTTTGAAGACAGGCTGTATTTAGAAAAGTCCATGGGGTTAAAGATTGAAGGAATATCAAAATATTTTCAAACCATTGCTGTGCTAGTCAGCTTTATATTATATTTAGTATACCTGACAACGACACAGATAACTGAAGATTAAATAGACTTTAAATTACATTACTTACATCTCAGATGCAAGTAAAAAGGAATGATACTGCATTATATATATATTTATTTTTTGTATTCAGGAATTTTCTTAGGGATCTGCATAAGAAAAAACAGTCACCAGACTCCAGCCTGGCCGGGTGTAATATTATTGCAAAGGGCTGGTGGCTGAAAATCCTCCGGAAGAATATGAGTAAACAACCATATTAATTCAACTTGTATAACTGTATACTCAGGATCCAGATGCTTGAGAGTGAACTATTAATGGCCAACTTGGCTTGTATATTTAATTGTATGTTGGACGTTTCAATTGCTGTACTCTGCTAACCATTTGGACTCGAGGCACAAACAAAAATGGGATACTTATTTTAATGTAATAAATGGAGACAATAAATAACAAGAATACTTCATTGTCCTGCTTCCCCACTATTTTCCAAGAACAGAAGTCTCCTGAGAGTAGAACACTTTTCTCTAATTTTCTAATCAGCCACATTTGTGGTTAGTTGAGCTGTTTCCATTTGCTACCATTTATTTTTATTATCCTTGTTCTCCCATAAAAAAAAAGATATTCTGGGGGGAAAGGCCAGGAAAGGGGAAAGACAGACTTAAGGAGAAGAGACAGCCAGACAAAAAATAGACAATATCATATTGCAGAAATCCTGACTCCCTGTTGTCACAGCTTTAGCTCTAAACTGGTACCATGTACTGAAAACAGACTACTATTTTTTATTATATGGGTTGACTAGAGTAAGAAATTTAGCTCAACTGAGAAATAAAAACACTTTCCACTGTGACAAGCATTAATGTTTCATTGAAGTATGCCCCATGTGTCCAATGATACTTCATAAGATAAAGGCACTGTCATTGACAAGAGCTTTTGTGTTTCAAAATTCAAAAGAACCACCCTGAAATACACTTTTAAAATATGCCTTGTAAGGTTTGGCCACAATAAGAACATTTAATTGCATTACTTCAGTACAAAAGGACATTAGCCAATGCACTTTCCAGTACTGTGTGTAGACATGGACATTTACAACTTCATAACATTCCAGCTCTTGTAGATGTAAATAAGTTCTGCATGTTCCTTGTATAATTATCTTAGTATTCTGTAGGTAACAAACATCATAAATAGCTAGCTGTGGAAATTTGGTTGGATACAGGCTGCAGTTGAGTCATTTGGACTGAAAATCACTTTTCATTCACTTCCTGCGAAACTCCACATTCATTTTATCTGCGAAGTTATTTATGGGATGAGAAGCTGTCATGGTTACGTGCTCATAGAAGTGTTCATGCCACAGGTATGCAGTGGTCATTAGAAACACTTCTGTGGGTTTGGGAACCATCCAGTGGGGACAAATAGGTAACTCACAAAGAGAAAATAGAGATACGTTTGTTGAGTCAATTGCTTGCTAATAATAGTTCTCCCTGCTCTAGCGGCTTATCCCTTGCTTTGCACGTATTGCTGGTTGGGCTTGGGTTACACATAAACACAAATGTCATGACCCATGTGTGTCAAAAAACTGAGAAGATACTATCATTGGAAATGTAGCTTTAAGTTCCATTTTCATAAATACAGGGAAGTAAAAATAGAATCCCCATAGATAAACACATGGAGATGTGAAATCCTTGCTGAGCAGCATGGGGCCCTGAGGCTGTAACATCAGCCGAACCTGCCTCTTGGTGTTTTGAAGGGGTGGTTACTACCAAAATCCTGTGTCTGCCTGGGCATTTGAGTAGAGATTTTTCTCTAGGGGCAGGCCTGATTGTGATCTGTTTCTGGTTACATTATCAGCTCTCAGGAGAAAGGAGGTGATATATTTGTGCTCCGAATTTCTAGTCAAGGATCACTGTCCAAATGCATTGGGAATGACTGACAAAAATGTAGGTAGTTCATTGATGGTTTGACTGATCGATCACTGTTACATCACAGCACCCTGAAGAAAATCATGCGAGCACCCACTGCGTATGTGTACAAATGCCACACAAGTCTGATCATGAGTTGTCTGAGGCAGCCAATTTATTTTAGGTGGCACAAAACAGGGTGCGTAACCTGGAGGACAGACAGGTGGAATGGGAGTTTGGGAGAACAAGAGTAATGAGGAAATTAACAGATTCTCCTCAAAGAACGTCAGATAAAATTGATACAACTCATATAGTACAATCTCATGTTGTAAGGAGTACAACAGTCACCTTTCTAGAGAAATAGTGCAATCCGGCCATGTTACATGAAAATCTAGGAGTAGAGGCAGGTCTAAAGAAAAAATTTAATACAGCTCTTATGTCTAAGGAGCATTGAACTAAGGCACATGTTGATGGGGCATAGGAATGAGGTGTCTGAGAGACAAGTGTTGAACAGAAACCCTCTTCAGCTGATTATTGCTATTGCATCTGCAGAGACATTACTGTTTTCCTTCCAGCTACAACTGCGCAGAAAACTGTAGAGAGTTTATTAAACAGTGTTTCAAGTCAATCCCAATTTATTAGTGTAAATGCTTTCATTTGCATTCCGTGAGCTTTCATACAGTTTAAAGCAAAACTTTGTGATCTGGGAAAAAGCAACAATTCTCAGTGGATCATGGACATGACCATGGACATCTTAAATTCAATATTGATTTTTTTTTTTTTCAGGAGGCAGGGGTAGGGATGGTGGTAGCTCTACCCTTGAGCTGACTGTAAGAGGGATACTAACTTTTACCATCTTGCTTTCTTTAAAACATACTAGCGTCAAAAAAGGTGTCTCCATAGTCCCACAGGCACTTCATGCATAGAAAAAAATTGCAATTTATGAGAATACAATCAGAAGTCTCACTGGCTCTTCAATAGATCATCTATGTAATCTGTGCATATCGCTTCATCCCATTGATTTCTTTATTCTGCTATGATTTTTTTCACCAGTCTATTTAGAATGAAGGTACTGATACAGGAATTGTTTAATCATGGGGTTCCCAATTACTCCTGGAACTCCAGGAATTACTACCAGCCAATGGAAAAGTCTGCACAAAGCACAACTTACTTAGCTGATAACAAGGACCACTGGGAAGAAGAGCAAATTAGACGTCAATATATATTTAACTTTTCTTAACATGTATTTTGAAGAAATATATTACATGCAGTGTTTATGTCAGTTATCTCTCTGCCATTTTCTGAAGACTGGATAAGGAGGTTGGTATGTTTTGTAAGTATGACTTTCTCTTTACAGATCTTAACCTTGTAATTTCAGATGAGTGCTGAGATAGCATGAGGTTTTGAGCCCTCCATACTTGGACTTAAACTAGAAAACATTTTCACATGTACTAAGATCACAAGAAACTATTTGGGTGATCTAAAATCTCTCATAATACAGGTCCTCAACTTGTATTCTATAATTGTTCCCAACAGTGTATCACTATATGTTTGTTGTCTATATTAAACTGGATCCAATAAAATGATAAGTATATTGTTTGAAGTGTCTAAAATCCTTTAAAAGGCATGCAGTTTTGTTGTAAAGAAAGAAAAGTGTGCCTAGTCTATCACATTCCAGGGCAAATTAATCCAGAAATTTAATGATGGTCACAGAGAAAGGGAGAAGCTTTACTTTTCATTCAGATTTGCTTATTATGTGTTTCCAATCCTACTTTAAGGTGCAATGGCTTTCCTAAAGTAATTTAGTGATGAAGGAAGTATTGGAGCTATTTATTTATTTACAAGCTATAGACATAGTCTCATCTACTCTGCTATAGGCTAGCTGTCTAATGTACAGATTTTACCACATTCCAGTAGTCATTGTTTATTGTGACCCAGATCTGTGCTTCTAGTATGTAAAATACTGCAGCAAAACAGACTTCTGCATCCTGTGAATGTATTCTCCTAGCCAAGTAAAATGGAAGTAACTCTTTCTGTAAAAGTTATGAAGTTATGTCCTTTATATATCAGTCCAGGTAACATTACAGTCTCATAAGGGACATACTGATTATGCCAATATTAGCATGTAGTACAGATTGCTAGGAGTGGATCTGTTGAGTAACTGGTTCCCTTATCTGGTGCTAAGGAACTGATGCCCATCTTACATGCTTTGGGACTTTTTATTTCAGGCTATCTCTAGCCCGGTTCAGCGGACATAATTGCTGGTGATGGTTGGACTACATCAGCTCCACTGCTGGACCATGTAATTGTTTACTTTCACCCAAAGGAATCCAGTTTCAGAAGCACAGAAACATTGCTCCCAACAGCGCAGCAGGAGGGGACAATCACGAGACTTGACTTCAACACTCCTAATCTGAACAAATTTATGGTGTAAACACCCTCATTGTTTTCATATTATACTTCAGGTACTGCAAAAACCCCTTAGTTTCTGAAAACATGTGCTGATAAGACAAATGCTGCGAGAATTGCCATAGATCAACTGTCCATGGTAAAGAATCAAAATAACCTTTTCTAATACCAGAGAAGGCAGACTGTTTTCTGTGTTACCTACCTTTTAGCTTTGAAGAAGAAATAAACAAAGCATTAAGCCAGACCACCAGCTTCCCCAAAAGGTCATACCTGCCAGTGACATATCTCGGGGGGGCAAATTTCTCAGTAGATCATGAATAAACCTGTGCTGTAAACCTCAAGGTCTCTTCAGATGGTAAAACCGAGAATTGTTGGGGATTCTGTGGAATTACGAACTCCCAACAATAAAGTGAATTTTATGCCTGGCAGGTTAACAACGCAGCATGCTAGTGAGTCTCAATAACGCTGTGCTAATTGTGCTTTCTCTGGTCTATCCCTAAATTCCAAAGATTTTAAGCTAAGCCCACTCCACCCTAGTCTAAAGGCTGCTTACGTTGGCTGCTTGAGAATAGCCATATCACCTCTGCCTGTAATTCTCATACATTAAGCAGAGTCTGGCAGGGCCATAGCTTCAAGAAAAATATGAAAGACAATAAATGGTTTGGTGCTGGAGGCCTTAGGCAGGAGTTCGGAGATCTGGATTCACCCTCTTGGTCTGCCGGAAACCCTGTTGTGGATCCAAACCCTTAAAGGAGATTTAAGATTTCTTTCATTCTCACACTAGAGCTTTCTCCTCTTTTCAATAAAAAAATTAGCACACTTAGACCTTACCTTCATCATCGATCTCTAGTAGAAATGGAGAAGAACAAAAAACACTCTTCAAGAAGTAGTGTTAAGGTCTGTTTAGTATGGTCCCTCCCCAGGACTCCCTTTGTATTTACCCAATCATGGGATTTTGTCCTTTTTCAAAGGAGATTTTAAACTGACACACTAATAATTATTGCTTTAGTAATTCCATGCATTTTTCACAGGAGAAGAAGTGTCATTGATTCATTCAGCTTATTCACAGCTCTGCAATGCTGCACCTACTGGCTGCTAAGTCATGAGAAGACACTCGTGGCTCCTTGCAACCTTTGAGGAAATTCTCTTCACCAGAGCCATAATGGCAACAAGGAGGGAAACTAGAAAAGATACACTGGGTTGCCCAGAAATTTAGTGGCATACAGGATATATACGTATGAAAGGAAGGGACATATCTATTGTCAAGGCTCCATTATCTGGACTGTCCCTTTATAAGCTAAGGGTTTCATCTTGACCAGTAGCTAAATAGTTACTTTATAAAAAGCCTGTCTTCTTGTTTGGCTCAGAAAACTAGAATTTAATTTATTTGTCCATCCAAAGTTATCACAATAAAAAGTTAATGTGATTTACTTTCTTCAACTGTATTGGATTATTCAAAGACACTTAGGCAACTGCCCTTTTTCTTAGTGTTTCAAGGATGCCTGCAGTTTGCTAGGCACATGGTGAAAGATGTTATGCAAAAATGTTATTATAAAGCTGGAGCAGTAGCCCTTCTAGCCAGAGTGGCTAACCAATAGTTGTTTTTTGCTGGGATATTTCAATTAGGATGAAAAATGGTGCTAGACTTGGGTGTCTTTGAAGGAGCTCCAGTTAAAAAAGAAACAATACTACTAAATTCTAGCAGTGGAAAGCCCAAATGGAGCAGAAATGTTGCACCTCTAATGTGGTTGGAGCAGCAGAAAATGTCCTTGCCTCCTACCAAGTTCTGAGGCTGAGACATATGGCAAAATGGTACAAAATCCTTCTCTCTTGGACATAACAACGAAACAAACACTTTCTTAGCCCTCAGCCAACATCTCCACCCCAGAACCCACTGTCTCCAGACAGGCTTTTGCAAGCTTTTCTGAAGCTTGCTTCTTTCCCTCCTCTCTGTTCTCCAACTGAGAAGCTTCTTTTCTGCATATACAGTTGAGTGAAACAGTATTAAGCAACATCTTTCCACACAGATTGTCTGAATTGACACTATACTTGGGTTTTCATTTGTGGAAGCATAGCCTTAGCTCTCTTTCAGCTACCTAAAAAGCAGACTGAATTCATTAGTTCTGGGGAAAGATAAATCCACCTTAGCCTCATTTTTTGTTCCAATAGGTCTAAAAGGGACAAACCTAGATCATCTATTTAAACAAAGAGAAAGAGAAATAACTTAATAGATTAT
This sequence comes from Arenaria interpres, assembly GCA_013399435.1. Taxonomy (NCBI): domain Eukaryota; kingdom Metazoa; phylum Chordata; class Aves; order Charadriiformes; family Scolopacidae; genus Arenaria; species Arenaria interpres. The sequence continues at coordinate 109,808 of VXAK01003438.1, read as the reverse complement.
CAGTGATGAAAAATAAAGCACTGATATATATGCAGTTTTTTCTGGAAATGTTTCACCTTATCATAATTCAATTCCTGTACAAATCACTTTTTTGAGTGTGTTCCAAGCCCCATGGTAGTTTTTCTTTCAGTTACCAAAGAAGAAACCCTGAGAAGAAACTACAGTTTTTGTAGAATTTCCTAGCAGGAATGTATTCTGTCCCTTCTATTCACTGTTTTATGACACTTTCTCACTTCACTGGAAAATCCTGCAGCAACTCTTCCAATTTTCAGTAGAGAAAGAGATTTTAAAAAAATGCCTAGAAGCTCTATCCTACAAGCTTCTTAAATTTTGGATTTGTTTCTCTGGTGGTTTTCCAGAGGAAAATAAGACAGATATTTTTAGCACATGCCCAAATGTAAGACTACATTTTATATATCACAGGCCTGTTTTCTATAAACTAGAAAAAAAAAGAGTACAATGCTTAACAGGGAGTTAAAACTATGATTATGGTTAATGTTTCCACTATCCAAGCAGAGCCTTGCAAATCCAGGGTCCATACAACCTCACAGTTTTCAGATCTGTGTTTAAATTTAACTGACATGAAAATCTCTGCAGATTTCATTCATTAGTGCCAATGCATTTCCACAGCCTTTTGGTATCTGGATGGACAAGTAGCAGGCAATATTTACATCTAGCTACAGTCCAGCATGCCCTTTCTCAAAAATACCTTAGCACTTTGACAGCTACATGTTGTGATAAAACATCTTGAATACCCGTGTATATGGGGCGTTCCTCCCTTAAGACAGACTGGCTTTTGCAACGCAAGCATTGCCCTTCCTACACCGATAGCTATGGCTGAATCTGTAGGCTTCGTACACCATAGATATTTTTGCTTAATTTGGACAAGATCTTTTATCTAGAAATATCCAAAGGTTTTACAGCCATCCCAGGAAGAGCATCCCATTTCAACATCTCAGGTACAACTACTTGATAGTCTATCTTACTGTTATTACTTTTGCCTCATTTCTTATAATCTAACTTTAACTCCTATTTTACCTGGAAACCCTGAGATTCTGATGTGATTCTGAATTGATAGCGGTTGCCTTAGCCAAGAAATCTACTAGTCTCACACTGTCTGATTAAATATATCACTTTCTTTAAAGTTGTGTGGAAAAAAAATACTTTTCATGGTATAAGTGCTCGGTCAGAACATCTTAGGTATATAATATCATAGGTATTGCTGAGACGAATGATGTGGTCTTATGCTAACCAGTGACAGGTTTTAGCCAAATACAGCCACCATACTACCTCCTCACAGTGCTTATGGAACACCGGATTCATCACTCTGTGAAAGCAACATGAAATACAGGTCATATCAGGTGCATCTAGGAGTAGCCCTGGATCAGACCTTGAATTTTCAAGGACATCTAAGGAAAACAGCTGCAAAAGCAAGGACATCTGTGAAGTAGATTAGCTGGCTTAGTGTGGGGTGCCTAAACACAAACCTTTCTAACATCCGTACCAGCCATCTGTTACTCAGCCATTCTAGCCTGCTACTGACTGTCGCGCACAAAGCTGGATGGTAGCCAGCTCTGTTTAATCGTGCATTATATCATAAACCTTCTGATCCAATCTTTTCCCATCTCTGTTTGTCCTTTATAACCTACCACCACTGCACATGTGATGTGAGCCAGCTCTGCAGAGGAAGTCCCAGACTACCATTTTGCATGGATCCATCCAGCTCATCCAGGCTGCCTCAGGAATCTGTGGAATCTTAGTGTTAACAGGAATGGTCTTTATTAGCAGTAACTAACTTGTAATTTTGTTCACTAGCAAATATAAACCTGATTTTAACCTGCCACACATGGGTCCTGGCAAATAAGTCATGCCAAGGTTGCTTTAGAGCCTACATTTCTATGTGGTCCTCTCAAGACTGGTGACAATGGCTACAATAAATTAACAATCTGTCTTGAGAAGACATACATTAACTTAAAAAAGAAGACAAAGGTTGCTTGAAATTGCCCCAGCCAGCTTCAGCAACTCATGGAGAATACCAAATTGCATTTATACAGTTACGGCAATTAGTTTCCATTTTCTTTCTTAAAGACTGCTTTTGCTTCCAATGCAACTGCTACAGGAGTCTGGTCTCTGAAGAATGGTCTGAAATTTTTTTGCAAGCTGCTTGACTGATATTGATCTTAGTCCACTTGTGTCCTCAGAAACAAAAAAAACCTCTCTGATGGACAACACCATCCTCCTCTTTAAGAAGTGCCTTTATGAATCTACCCTAAAGACTCCGAGGTACAATCAGACTGCTAATTAGACCTTTGACAGACACTGAAAGAACATTTACTGCATATGAAGGTTAAATAAGATGTGTTTTGTCAAGTTTTTTTTCTATTTAAGTGGACTGGATGAAAGACAGGAAGTTTCTCTAGTCTTTGTATTTTCATACAGTAGATTAGAGAAGAGTTAGTTCTGAATTTCCACTTAAAATGTCCCTTGGAATGCATAGCTAATTTCCTGCAGACATAATTCTTAGGCTTTTATGTAGTGTTGCAATAAATCTCTCAAAAATCTGTCCAAATAACTTTCAGGCATAGGATTTTTTCCTTCCTTTTCTCTTTTGAGTTCTCTTTTTGAATAGGCATCAAGGTAAAGTCACAACGAGGATCTTACTGTGGTTCTGCTAGATAATCACTTATAACTTTTTATACACAATTTCTGAAGAATATTACACAAGACACAATGCAGATTAATAGAAGACCTCCATAACAGTACTCAATAGTACTAAATTTATCAGAAAAGGTAGGAGGGGTTATGTACTAGGCACCTGTGTCAGAAGTTTGGGGGAACAGTGATTCTAGACATCTCTATTTTCTCCTGCAAGACCATCATGTAATAGTGCTACAATATGGAAATCTCATGAGCCTTTTACACAGCTTCACTGTGTGAATCCCATAATAGTGTTATCATGGGATTCTCCAAACTTGATTCCTGCAAATATTATGGTCTCTCCAACTGAGGCTCAGAAATCATAACGAGTGGAGAATCAGGCACCCTAATGTGGACACTTTTTGCGTTATATCATTTTCATTCCCCCCCACCCCAGCACTAAGAATTCTTGCATTAGTGTATATCTCTGCCTATTTTTCCTTTGGTATCCACTTCCCTTTACCAGTTTCTTAGTCTGGCTTGTCCTTTTGCTGTGAGATCTGGTGAAGCACAGTTCCACATTTGGTTTATCTGCTCTCTTCACAATTGTATAAACTTTGATCATATCCCACCCCAGCCTTCTGTTCTGCATGCTGGAATCCCAGCTGGCTTAGCCCCTCTGCAGAAGGCAGCTGCTTTATCCCTAAAGCGTTTTAGTTGAAGTCTGCACCTTTGACTTTACTATCCCAATCTCTTGGAGACCAGAGCTGCACATAATAACCAAGACAAGGGCATACGTGATTTTGTACAGTGGCAGAATTACTTCTCCAATCTTCATTTCATTACTCAACAACACCTTCTTGGCTTTTTTGACTGCCATTATAAATTGAACAAGGATTTCTGAGGGTTTTAAGTGGTGACTCAAAAACCTCTTTCCTCAGTTCGTGTACCTTCAGTTCATGTGCCTCCTCTCACTTTTAACAACAATCTTCTTAGTAAAACTGAGCCAAGGTTACACAGTTGTGAGGCATGAAACTGCTTCTTCAGTAATCTTTGGTGTGGAACCTCTTTGAATATCCAAGTTTTGGGTGTCCAGCAGCTTTTCTTTCCCCATGTGCTTAGCCAGGGAGTGCCAAGTGGCTGTTGTAGTGAGGTTGCCTTTTACACAAACCACTCTGGCTCCTTTCCAACAGCCTGGACTCGTTCATGTGCTCCTTCATCTTATCCCCTGTTCTAGATGGTACTATCTTATCATGGAAGGAAGACAAACTCACCAGGCTGCAGTTTCCAGGATCTCCCCCATGGCCTTGTTTCCAGATGGCAGGTACACTAGTAAGTCACCAGTCTTTTGGCAGAGAAGCAGTTTGTAATGACAGATAGCACAACCTGGCCAGCAGGTCTGAAACTTCACGTTTGATTTCCTTCAGTAGTCAACCAAAATTCAAATAATGACATCTAAAATGTTGATTTCATCTAATAATTCCTGTACGTGTACTTCATACTCCTGTGACCCATCTGCTAAAAAAACAAATGTTAAATACAGGCTTCTCCTCAAAGTGTTGAGCAATTAGGTCTGATTCAAAAATTCACTGAGCTTCCCTGTTATGGTCTTATCATCCCTGAGTGCTTTGTTTTAAGCCTCTGTTGGCATACAGGTGTACTGATTCCTTTGCTGGTTTTCTCTCCTGATGTAATTTAAGAGATTTTGCAAACAGTTTCAACATCCTTTGAAAGACCCTCTTCAAACTCTATTTTTCTCTCATAATTTCCTGTTTATATTTAACCCACCACATTTTACAGGAATTCCTATTTCCTTCATTTGACAAGATATCCAATTCTTACACACTGAACATTTTCCAGTGACAGACTCCACATCTTCCTCACTGAGGCACTCAGGTTTTTAATTGGATTATATTTGTGGATTAGTTTAATTTCTTCTTTAATTATGGCACACATTTTACCTGGCCTGTTAACATAGTACTAGTAAATCATGTAGGAGCATGGAAAGCCATATTTATGTTATATTTGCATGTAGGCATTTGCTGAACTAGGCCTCAGTGGGGTGTGAGCTATGTCACAAACAGATAAGAACTGAACTACTTTTATCAATCAGCTATATTTGGTGTGAGCAGATGGTAAAAAAAAAATGTTTTCCATAAATCTAAATGAGGAACTGGCAGAGGTTTTAATGGTTGTTTTATGAGTTGATTTATCATTTGTTATTTTTAGAATTCTGATAGTGTCATTTACATTTAATGCTGGTGATTCGAGAGTGTCGGTGGCAAGATTTGCCCCAGCTGTACTTGACTTGAGAGGAAAATTTAGAAATCTCCTATTTATCACCTCAGCTCTCCAAGCGGTCAACTTGCTGTCGGTCAGGTAACAAAGTCCTTCCCCACCTCAGCAGTTTCTAGATACTAAAAAAGTAACTTGAAGTCACAAGCAGCTGCTTAAATTGGTCAGGAAGGAGTAATTCCATGCAGATGGGAGCTGGACTGAAGGGTACAGACGTGGAGAGTTTTGACCCCTGCCCAACCTCCAGAATTATCCCAGTTCCTTTCAAAGGCACAGCTTACTGGCTGGTCCTAAATTTTTGTAATCTTCATCACAACCACCTTACACTGCTCTTTTCACTGTTCTACACAGGCCTTTTGCCTGGGATACTCCCCAAACGGGCTGTTATTCTTGCATACCAGACACTGCTGCAAGCTGCTATGCAACGGTTTGTGAGCTCTGCGTTCTCTCTCTGCCCAGACTGGATTCCTATTACAAATCGACAAACTTCAGGGTTGAGGCAGTTACTTGAAAATTAAATGTGGTCCTCATGTGGCCACACATGAATTTTGTAATATTTCCTACTATATGCTTATGCCTGAAATGATAATTAATTCAACCTAGCCATGGAGACATATGATGCACAGATGGAACATACCAGTACTGAACAGAAAAAAAAATGCCATTCAATATCATGTCCTTTGTGGGCAACTGATAACTATCCACATGATACACTGATAACATGGTCTCTCTACAAAACACATGGTGGACTTGATGGCCATTTATCTTGCCATGTTTTTTTAAATCCCTGTCTTGGGATACAGAAGCTTGAAATATCCTCCATTAAATAAAAATCAGGGAAAAAATAATCTTAAAAGCAAAAAGCCAGGAACTTTACCCTTTATTGGTGACCTTTAAAGACAGAACTAATAAGTGGTTCTGAAAGAGTAGCACTCAGGCAACCTCAGTGATCCTTTTTCTTAAATGTCACTTGATGCAAAAGAATCACAGTATATTTCCAGGTTCATAGAATAAAGGTATGACTGTAATAATATGTTCAGGTTAATATGCTGTTACAGAAATATGACACCATATTGCAATTATTAAATACACATCTGATTCCAGAAACCCTCTTATATTTTCTAACTTAGAAGGAATCTCTTCTGTACACTTGTCTACTTTATACTTCTATCTTGCTTACACATTACTTAATTTCTTTCTTTAATGACAGTGCTGATTTGATTCTCAGATGGCCATTTTTTTGCAGCTGATTTTAGAGTTGATATTAGAGCTATATAATTTATACACCAACAGTTTCAATATTGACCTGGATCTCCCAGGTGAGTGAGAAAGAGGCATTTGGATTTTTATGATATGCCAACTGCTCTGCTAATGACAATGAATTGATTTCTCACGTACGTTGCACCCAACAAGTCAGTACTCCTTGTGTCCCTAAACCCTTCAGAAACAGGCCTGTTTTGTTTTTCCATTTAGCACCTTCTCTGTACAAATGCACTTCAGCCAAAGAATTGCCAACAAACTCTTGGATATTCATTATTTGCAGGTTGGATTTGTGCTTGTAGCTACAACTAATGCTTATCCAGTTCAATTTAGATTGGGAGTGCACTTTTGAAATGACTTATATATTTTCCCCAGTTTTTGTGCTTTGGTTCACAGAGCAAATTGAGTTCAAAATACATGAGCTCATCAATGAAACTGAATTAGAAGATGATGCAGGTGCACAGGAGAGGCAGGCTGGCTGTAGTGCGAGAACTGCACAGAGAGTCACATTTTAATTTCCCTCTACAGATTCCCATGGGAGTGCAGAGCTATGCCATGTTCTTTGGTCTTCCATGGCGTCCCCACAGGTCATATGTAAAAGTCACCACAGGGAGATGTCAAATAGAGGCCAGGGATGGAGGTGTAGGGTAGTTGAAGCGACTTTTTCCACCATTTGAGTTGCTGGGGAGGAAAACAGAACAGAGCCTTTACCCATTTTAGGCTCTGTAAGTATCAAGGCCACAGTTCCTTGAACCTCTGGAGCTGTAAGTACTAAAAAAATTTCAGACACATTGGTGAGAGGTAGAGAGTTGTCTTTTGTTTGGCAAGGACACCAGCAAGTTCCCTGCTTTTGCTAAAAAGAAAGTCTTGCATTACTGGGGAAAATTGTTGGCTTAGATCAGTTTTGTTTTAAAGGAGTAAGTAGCCCCTCGAGTAAAAGATGCGATAAGAGACTAAATTTGGATCTCCAATTGCAGACAGCTGTTAAATAAGTCACAAGTGAAATGACTTTGGCATTGTTAATTCTTGAAAACAGATACAAGCTGAACATTGAACATGCCTGACTTCAGCACCTAATTTTTCACTCCATCTCTGTTTTCTGGGAGTCCTTAAACAGAGCAACTTCAATTTTAAATTTATAATCTCCTGCCAAGAATTGATTGAAAAAATATGGTTTACAAATAACACTCTCTAGGTATATTTTTAACAGCAAAAGCTAACTTTAAAGTAGAATAACTATTATATGATCAATTTCATTTTAATAAAATTCCTTTGACTAGTTTTGAAAACTAAAATTTTCATAATCTGCAGAAATTATTTTCTTCTAAGTTACTTGTTATGTCTCTTACTAGAGATATTCTAGTGCATTTCTGAGCAGCAAAAATCAAGATTTTATAACCATACTCCAAGATAAAACATAGGTGCCTGCAAAGAAAACTATATTTTCAGGTACACAGCTTTTTTTTTTCACTTAGATTTCTTGAATTACTGCTGGAGCACAGGTTAGGAGCCTACCACCACCACGACCATTGACCTCTTATTTGAATTTTCATTCTTCTTTCCTCTTTTCTCTTACTGACCATGAATACTTCAAGTAACTGTGAGCTTGAGTAGTTCCTTTCCTTTTCAAGTCCACCTTGACCAAATTCTTCCAGTGTGGTTCTGACAGAAGGCAGTTCAGTGTGCAGGGAATTTACCTAGGACCTGGAAGATTTCTGTTCTGCCCATTACTCCACCCCAAGTAGCCACTGGACAAATTACTTGGCCTTTATATGTGAAATGAGGACAATAACCCTTCCCGCACACCAGGCTATGAGCAGATGGTGAAGACGTTCCAAGACAGCTGCCTTTCCAATCCTTCCCAAATTCAGCTTAGAGTCCTTTACCCAAAATGGAGCTCACCATCAGCTGGTAGTCACCAGCCGGAGCAGATAATCCACACTGCAGCAGCCAAGATCCGGTAAATCAATGTCTTTGGAAGGTCAAAATATATTCCAAACCACAAAAAGCTTGAATTTTAGTCTTGCACAAGAGGTGTTTTTCAGGACTGTGGCACAAATTCAACCAGCGGACCAGCAGTGTTTTCCTCTGAGGAAGCACTTTTCAGAACAAATATCTCTGCAACTAACACCTCTGACAGTGGTTTTACAAAAAGAGACAGATGTGGCCAGATGCCTTTTCCGAGAAAAACCCACTGAGGAGCAAGAAGCCTTATCTCCTTCGGTTGTGCCCACTTGACTCCTTCTTGTCAATGAATCCCTTTCCCTTATCAAACCTGTTTTGGCTTTCAGGGGATTTGACCTTTCTGAATTATACACAGAGCTCTTGTGTAACAGCCCTTATATCAGTGTGTTTACCATCTGTTCTCCCTTCTCAAACGCAGACATGTGTTACTGTTTATCCACTATGTGTCACCAGTTTACTACAACAAATTCAGTCAAGTGGAAATCAGGTCAAGGTGAAATTTATTTCAGGCACTTTTGTTCCACTTCCTTTTACAGTTTGCCACATGCTAATCATATGAGTTCTGAACGAGGATCAAAAAAATAAATAAAATTATGCTCTGGCTTCTGACTGACATTTTCAATGGATTGTTTCATTCACCTTTTGGAAAACCTCATACTGTACTTGGCTTCACTGAAAACTGTAGCTGCTGGAAATTTTTAGCAGATTGTTGGACAATATGGAGGGTGAAAGCTGAACCCTTAATGCAAAGCCAAAAAAAAAAAAAAAGAGGTATATTCTTTGTATTTTAACGCTATACCTTGGAGAGAGAAGTTGTATACTTTCCCCTCCTTTCCCCATGTGTATTGAATGCGAGGGATGTGATGCCAAATCCTGCGAAAAATGTTCACACCCACTGCGTAAAAACTTGCTGCCACCCTAAAGATAATGCAATTTTTCCTTTGATTCCCTGGAAATAAGTCTCCATTTTGCCTTTGTGTTATTGAACAATAAAACGTTATTAGCTAGAATCGTTAGTAACTGTAATTCTGTGAGAACGGGGCATAAAGATGGGTTCAGAAGTGATATGACTTCAGAGGATGTGTAAGAGAGGACGCCTATTACCCCGGGCCTCTGTGACCGCTGCCGGTGGGAGGAGGTACAGTGGGTGTATTCAGCCCTTTAGCCCTCAGAGAATACCCCAGAACACCGACTTGGACTGTGCAAATTGGCCTTAGCTATGGAAATTTCATGAACTGCTTTCCCCAGAAAAAGCAATTTCGCAGACCTCGAAGTACATACCAGAGCTATTACTGCTGTACTTGTGCAAAGAATCCCTTCCTCCTTACATAAACATAAATTACTTGTTTCTGTAGACCCCTGAGAAATCTTAAATCTAGACAAGCTTTAAGACATAGAAGTTGAATTCAGTGAACGCACTTTTCACTTAAAACACACAGTTGTTTCACGTGATAATACTTCTCAGTATTAGCTTTTCGGCAGCAGTCTGTTTTTATCAAGGAAAAAAAGAAAAATATCATAAAGTGTTTTATTTGCCCCCATATGTAGGCATTTTCCATTCACTTGTTTTATTACCATTTCAGATGTGTTTCATGGCATTTTATTAACAATCATGTCCTAGTCAGCAGGTCAAAGAGTTTTTAGCAGGTAACAGTAAATGACATCAACCCCAATAACAGCAAACTGAGTCCTGAGCCACCGAGACAGCTGTGCTTTCCTTGCGCTTCTTCTCCCTCCCTTCTCCACAAACAGATTGATCTACGGTAAGATTGAACAAGGATTCATTTCTGTGAGTCACAGCCCATGCTCATAGAACCCACTGATAAACTTAGTGGGACAAAATGTAATTTAATTGGAAATATGCGTTAATATTTATCCATATTGCATAAAGAGTCACATTTTTGATGGTTTGCATCTGCACAAACACTGAATATTTTCACAGGGCTCTGTCCTGCTGTGTATAGATGTGACCCATGTTACAGATCGTATGTTGACATTTTTTGTGAAACTGATAGAATGTACTGGCCATTAAACATTATAGGACTCTGGAGTAATTTTTTCTGGTACTAAATATTTATCTTTCAATAATTAAGAAAATAATCATGGAGCATGGAGCTCCATTGAGCTAGAGAATGTACAAAGGAAAAAAAAAGAAATGGTTGGTCCTGTCCCCTATGAACATGTGATCTTTCTTTTTACGAAGGAGCCATTGTAATCCCACCAGGGGGAATGGAGTGCGCAGATTGCATATGGGGTTATCGCATTTCTTCCATTTCAAACAATCAATAGAAGTCTTGGAATCAGCTGCTAGTCCCACAGGACTCCCTGTGCTGTCAGTGGAGATAAGGTCTCCTACAAGATGATGCAGAATGAGAGCCTACACGTCCTCTATCGATGGCCTAGTGAGACCATCCATTTTTTTCAGTACACACACGTTTTCCATACGGTCACAGATCTCTGTCAAGGAGCCTCGAAGAGAAATTTTGGTGCTACTGGAGGCAACAGAGTTTTGTTACAAATTTCAAGAAGGATAGGACTCCTTTGCAAGCCTCTTCTGCTCCATCCTGCATTCATACATTCAAACATGTGGGCTGGTCTTCAGAGAAATGCTGCCTGTCACAGTACTATTTTTAGTACCCATAAGTTAAGGATTTAAATTTTCCTTTCTCTAGGAAAGACTCATCTCTGCTAGGTGAATTTTCTCTTAGCTGGGGAGAACCGAGTAGGAACTTCTAAATGTTAAATACATTTTTATGTACATAGTTATGCTATAAGTTAAATTAAGAGCCGCATTTTTATAACTAGAAATAAACTGAACGTGTCAAAGAGTTCCTGCAGAAACTGTAGACCAACAATTTTTTCAGTTGGAATAGAGAAATGACTCTGACCACACCATCAGCCCAGGGAGGTCAGAGCAACCATGAAAACTAGAAGTGATTTCCCCTCTTTTTCCCCAATACAGCCCACTGCAATATGAATGTTTAGGTCACAGCTCTGTCATAGGTTGTTGAGTTGGGAACCCAGTGCTCCTCGAGACTTTAGTATTACAGTAGAGAAACATAAACCAGATCCAAAATCAAAGCACAACCAAATATGTATTTCTGCCATTTCCTTATCTACGCTGGATTCCTAGACTGCCTTCCTACGTGGAATAAAGCTGTAAAACGAAAGTGTGCTATTAAATATTTGACCTTTGGAACCTGGCATCAGTCTCACAGCTCAGTACAAAGGCTCACCTTCTTCTCCCGCACCCTCCTCTGCACAGCTGAGGTCAGCATCCCTCAGCTCTGATCATGACCTCTATAAAGCTCACCTCTCTCAACTTCCAGACAGCCCCACAATTTATCACCTACCAGGGACCCGACAGAAGAGCTACTTGCACTAGTGTCTTCCTTTGTAATATTTGAGCCTTATATCTGTGGTACTGTGAGTAATGTTCAGATCCCTCATTAAACCTCAGTTCCTAAGGATTTAAAAATTAATAAATATTTTTCCTAATAAAAATGTGTTAACAATAACAGAAAAATAAAAAAAATCTTAAAATGTACATGTGGTTGCAAAAGTTTCTACACTTCTACATGATTTTTGCAAAATGGTTACATTTACAACCTAGTAAAGGCTCTTGGCTCAGCTCCGGAAAACTAACTTTGTTCCCTTTTAAATGTCAAGAAAAAACAATAACTTTACACTACGAGCATGTTAATAATAATTAAAAAAAGAAAAAAGAAAAATTTAAAAGTCCCAAAAGACCGCTTGGATAAAATTACATGGTCTCTTACACAATAAGAGTCTGAAGGTTGGGCTTATACAAAACAGGACCTGGTGCACAAAGCTTTTTATTATTCTAATGAATAAAAAGGTTAAAATTATCTATCCCATAGAAATATTTGAAAAATGCCTGTGTTACATCCATGGTAATGCTGAAAACTAATAAAGCTCAAGAAAAAAATCTCTTATCATAAATGACTGCCAGAACAACTTAACTTGTGCATTATTTCGTAATATGATATAGAATGACCTTATACAAACCTTGTCATTTATAAGATGACTCATAATAGTTCAGCTGCTTTCAGTGAGTTTCAGCATTGGTTATTTCACTGCATACAATCCCATTTATTAAAAATTTATTCCATTGCTGTTTTTGCAGATGACATTTGTGTGTAGTATACAGCAAATCAGATTCAATACAACACGAGCAAAATACCTAATGGTGCAACTTAATCTTTTTCTGACATGTAAACATATTCTGTATTTTTTTTCCATCATCCTCTCATCTGTCTCCCACTTTTCACCTAACACTGCTGGAATTCTAAGGTGATCATTCATCACCTTTTCCTTGTTTTACCTTCAATGTCACCTCATATCACATTTCTGCATGACAACAATAAAATAACTGCAATTACCAGAGAAAAGGATGTTGTTTGTTGAACAAATTCATTCTATGCATGAATTTAGCCTGTTATTCATCACTGGAAAGAGATATGAATTACAGTAGTTTTATTTAAGAAAGCACAATCGTATCTGGAAGGACTTGGTAAAATATATTTGCACCAGGCTTCGGACATTTCACATTTAATATGCTTCATTACTCATCACCTACATACATCAGCTACAGTTCTCTCACCTTCATTGACAGATTTCTCCTCCTATGGCTGAATATTTCCATCATGTGAACCCTTTCCTCTATTCTTTTCCAAATCATCTGTGTAATCAATCTAAAGCATGGGTTTTCACTTTTCCCGCTGCAAAGTGAAGGCATTTACTGCATTCCCTGAAAACGTGACCCTGGAACAACAGCAGACCTCACCTAATGAAGACTTCTCCATGAACAAATTTACTGAATTGGGTCTTTTCACCAGGTGTGAACAACAAAATCAGTCGTTTCCATGTGCTTCATGGAAACCACTACGGCTGGTTTGTAGGTCAGAAGGAATGCAGCAGAGATGCTGCTCCTTGGATAGAGCATGGACTTTGAGCTGGTGTCCCCGTCCCAACTCAGAGTTCCTGCCTGAGTCTGGGCCAGCCACTCGGATCACATCATACACCTGCAGGACACCACACAGCTCCCAGCAGGGATGTTACCTGAGATGCTGGAAGCAGTACAGCTGTGCTGGCGTGCGGGGCTGGAGCCATTCCTGCAGCAGTGTCAGAGCTCTCCTGCTTCGGAGTCCCCTGGGTACCCCCGTGCTCCTGCACTGTGTGCTCCCACACAGGTGTCCTGATTTCCTCATCTGCACTTAGAGGCAGCAATTCCCAGCTGCAGCAGAACAGAAGTACATTAAGATTGATGAACTCACATGCCATGGTGGTGGAAGCCCAAAGGATAGCTAAGGTAACATATGCACAGTGATACACTAGTATTTTCACAAAGTAAAGTAATTAGAGAGCCAGATAAACTTCAAAGTAGAAAAAAAGCAAGTGAGCTTAAGTATAGTTGATTTGAACAGCAGCTCTGAACTTTTTATTTTTACCATAGCATCCTGTTATATTTTTCAGAACAAGTTCATCCCCCTTGCAAGAAAAAAGAGGGCAATTAAACAAAACGGAAAACCTCCAAAAGGTCATCGATCAGTCCCAGAAACAGCATAAAAATTAAGAAGCAAGTAATACATTCAAATAGAAAAAATGCTACCATAATGAAAATGTCTGTAACTATGGAGATAATATATTTCGAAGCAACCTGCTTATATCAAAGTTTCACTTACTGGATTACTTCAAGTATTTAATAACTTGTAGTACTGCCAAAGCTCAGACTAAACTATAGTTATTTTCCCTGTCAAAAACTATTTAGCTGTGCAATGTCAAGCCACCAGAAGTGTTCTTTATTACATCCGTATGAGAAAACCTAACCGCACTTCATTTTTGTAGAGTAACAGTTTTCTTTTTGTTAGCATGCTATGAATGTATTCCGAGATCAAAAAGCAGTTATTTAAAACAAAATGTTAGACTGGTTCAAATTAAAAATAAATAGCATTCATTTGTTTAACTGGGAAGTTGATGAGCAATCTAACCATGTGATTGCATAGAACACAAACTAATGACATAGCAAATGAACTTTAAAAATATAGGTGTATTTTTAGAGATTTATTTTAAATATATCCATTAAGTAATAATAATCTTCCAGCTGTCAGGATGTCTCAAAGCCACTCAGACACTATAAACTGATCACAGAATAATATAATCTGAAAGTTTTGTTACATAGATATGAAAGGATCATCTGTTTATATGGTCAGGTCACTTTGTAAAAAGAAATGTGTCATCTGACTTTCAGAACACACAAAAATGTTTGTATGTGCAGAACATGAAGTTCTCCTTTTTGACACTATACCTGACTTTTAACTTCTATGTAGTAATTTATTAAGATGCCTTAGGAAGTGTCTCTAGCCTCCTGTTGTACCTAGTACTTCTGTTCAAAATTAAAATATTGTATTAACACAACCAATAAAATTAGAAAAACTACGTAATTTAAGATTTTTCTTGTGTGATCTTGATTGAAGGCAGATGAAGCTTTCTGAAAATATAATCTGTTGTTTAACAAGCTGTTGAAATTACACAATCCTCTCACCTGCTACTTTGGTCCAATATTTCTCTGTTCATGTAAGAACAGTCTATATTTGCTCTGATATATTAGAAAGCATTAGCATGCTCTTCCGCATTCATAATGCCACACTGACAAAACTGTGGGCTGAATTGTGGAAAAATGTGTCTTCAGTTCTGATCCTGGCTACTTTTTTTGTTGTCAGTTATTTTTTCCACAGCTGATGGACAAATGTGTGCACAGATTCATTTTGCTGTCAGGATGGAGAACTCTGGACCTTTAGCTACAGAGCAAAAATTAGGAAAGGATTGCCACTTTGTTTATGTATGTAAGTATAAAATACTTTCTAAGAAAACCATGCCTACACAGACACCCAGACAAAGCATTTGTTTAAATGCCATTCATATAACTATTAAATATTTTTATGCTTTAATGTCAGCCATTGCTTAACCTATATCTCTTTTCTACAGAAATTCCACATGTGGTGTATTATATTTAGCCAACCATAATTAGTACTTTTGTTGTACACAATGTCCTGCACAATAAAAAAACTCATGGAGAGGGAGGTCTACAGAGAAAAAAGGAACAGCAAACACCTTTAGAGACTGCAGGCAGAGGAGTGGAAGGACTCTGATATGTATAAAAATAAGGAAATCTAGAGACAGTTGCTAACAAAAGGTAAAAAAAAGGAGGGACTGGTCTGTGTGCTGCCACATGGAAACCATAGAAAAAAAGCAGCAAGAAGAAGTTAACAGAAGCATTTACAAGAAACATATGGCTTGTAGTGAAGGCAACACACAGAAGGAATGCAAAAACTGGTGAAGAAGCTGTAACAGCTGATATCACAGAAGTAGACAGAAATGCCGAAAGATAAGATGGTACCATTGATACTCCTTGGGACTGGCATGCAGAAAAAGACTTATCAATAGCAGGATTTTAGGTAGAAAATCTAGCAAACTGTTTACTACATTAATTTCTAAGGAAGTTGACAAATAGAATTATGAAGGTATTCATTATTCTGTCGCTGTTTATTGGGTTGTATCACACATGAAAATACAGATACTCCACGGATATCTAAATTTGCCACAGACCTGCTTCTGCATTGGCATTAGACATTCCCTGCACAGTTCTCAAGAGTTGCTTCTTAAAAGTCTACGCTAACTGAATTCAGTGGAGAAACACATCAATTTTAATGTGGGGTCGTTTTTTTCCAATTAGGATATAAAAAACCGTCTCTTTCCAGTCCATCTTCTGGAATACATTTATTTTTAAAAAGTGTTTTTGGAAGACTATTTTAAACACATGGGCAGCCTATTAGCTTTTTTATCTTGCTGGGTTATTACCACAAAATTAGCAATAGCAGAACCATCTATTGCATATTCAGTATGCAGTACAGACCTCTGCTGATCCCTAAGGGAATATAATCCAGCAAGGAAGGAAAAATATTCCTTTTTTCTTTTTCCACAGGGTTGTTTTCATTTCCTCCTGTCTTCCACTGGAAGACATCAGACCTTCCCCAGAGAGAACAGCTTCATGGTCTGAAAGCCAAATGACCTAGAACAGAGAGACCTGTGGTCTTATTCTTCTTTTTCACATCTATTCAGCATCTCCTGCACATAAAAGTTATATACAGGAATGAAGGAGAAACGTTTTTTAATTATTTCACCTAATAGCAGCCAGAAGCTCCACTGTGAGGTTGTATTTACTTTATTGTACGTGAAGACTTGTGCAAATGAACCAATACTAATGCAGGTAGACAGGAAACAAAGGCAACCAGCAGGTCAAAAGTGCAGTAGACTTGCCATGCCTGTCTGCATAGCTTGTCCTCAGCGCAGAAGACAGGGAACTCTGCATCCTTGGCAAGAAGCAGTTAGCCCTCAAGTATGATTATAAAATAGCCCATCTAAATGTTACAACTAAACTTTCAAGTGCTTGAAGTAAATGTTTAGAATAGTTCTGGTTTTCCTCCTTGATATTTCGAAAGTCTAGGGTGCTGTGCAACCTTATTTCACTTCTACATCCCTATCTCATGAAAGGTCCCATTAACAGTATAGGATTACTTGAATAGTACAGTGAATGAAATTATCACAAGTTATTTTTACATATGCTGTTATTATTTCAGAAGGCAGATGTGAAAATCAAAAAAACTTTAACAAAGGCAACGCCCTGCTCAGGGACAAAAACCCAAACGTTCCAAGAGAGCAAGGACTTAAGCTATGGTGCTCTGGGATCACAATTCCCTTAACATTGGCTTCATAGAAAATAATTCTTGTGCAGATTCTGCTTTCAGAACGTGCCACGGAGAAAGGGATTTTTCCCCTGTAACTTCCACTGTTTAAAAATTAGCTGTTAGCTAAAGTCACTGTCTAAATTAATGAAGAGCTCCATACACCCAAAGGCTTCATTTCATCTCAGGCTAGGAGCCATGAGTCACTAGTTCCAGAAGCGATGCCGTCTGCCTCTTTCCTCCAGTGAATACTGAGGCAGGACATCTAGATGTGCAGCTCAGGCTACCTGTCTAACTTCTGGATATCCAAAGGGAGGGGAAACAAATTCCCTAATTTGAATATATAAATGCAGTTAAATGACAAGAAATGCCTCTCTGTCTTGATTTATATTAGGCCTCTTGTCAGCAGACATTAAAGGATGGAACAGGGCATTTGACTTCACTGTGGCTACTTGTCCTTACAGCAGATAAAGCATTAGTACTATTTTGTTAAGGGCTGGGACTTTGATAAAGCCTGGGAAAAGGACTGTGGCTACAATTTTGAAAACAGCTAAATGATTCTGAAATCTGGCCAGAATAAGGCAGCTTGATTTCTAGTTTCTAACAAACAAGTTTGCTTGTTGTTTCCCACAGAAAAACACAGAGTTAAAAGATTCAGAGCTTGTCTATGTACAGCTACAAGGAAGAGTCGTATAATTTAGAAACAGTCTGACACATACCATCATCTCCCCTATGGTTGTGCTTTTTCAAACGGATAAGAGCAAAAGGCTAAAGGTATTTCCTCTCCAAACAGGACAAGATATATTTCAATTCTAGAAGTCTTTGACCTTCCTTAAACTAAGTATGACTTCTGCTAATGATCAGAAGTTTTTTCCTGTAAAGTAGTTTATCCGTTTCTCAAGCCTCATTTTTTGGGGAAAAAAAAGATAGTTAGACTTTAAGAAGATAGATTAAAGGCATTTTTGAAAAGCCAAGGCAGCTGATTACAGTTACATTACCACAAACCAACATTTTCCATTTTATATTCCATTTTATTCAGCCATGAATAATTTACCCAACAGACTTTGATATTTCTTCAGACTATTAATTGTTAACTGACCAATCTAGATTCCTCTCTATGGAGGGGTTTTTTTTTAAAAAAAAAAGTATTTTCAAAATAACTTATTACAAAAAATATTCTCAGAGTTATTTGGGATCTCCTCTTTCTGGGCTTGTTCTACAGAATTTATTTCAGTGGGGAAGAAGCACACACTTGAAACCCCAGTGTTGTGTGTATCATGAAGAATAAAGATCTGGATGGAAGACAATGGAACTGAAGAACAGAAATGATTCTCAAAGCAATAGAACCAGGAAATTATCAGTGCACCCTAAAAACTTGGTGAATTGTTACTAACATTGACTAAACTTTCAGTCTTCATGGTATTTTTAGTGAACAATTAACAGCCTTCCAATTAGTCATAAACTACAAGATACCATAAAAATCCAAACAAACCAAATACAGTAATTTCTTGTATTTATGAATATATTTCTGAATTATCTAGGATATCTTGAACTGATAACCACTCAACAAACCTTTTTACAGAGATTTTTGACAGAGAAGTTTAATTTTAAAATTACTGCTGTGTTTAGACATCTATCAAATGGATCAAAAGAGAAGAATGCTGCTGAGCAAAATATTAGTATTCATTTTGTCCCAAGAGTTACACTAAGCCGTACCTCCTGGGCCATTAAACCAGTCAGTAGGTCTCTGCTATCAAGGGTTAGCTGGCCCACAAATACAGGAAAACGCATTGTGCAAGGCTGGGAAGTTATAAGGGTAAGCAATTCATAAGCAACTGCTCCCCACAGCACACTACAAGGAATGAGAATGTTGGCAAGGTGACAAAATTAAATGTACAATTTGACTATTCCTGAACTATTACATAGAAAGCACCCAAACTAGGTGCATTTTCTGCATTCTCTAAATCAGAACAAAATTAAATGTATAAGAAAATTCTCCAACACTGGTTTCTCTCCCACTATTTTGTATGGCTGTGTTATTCAAAATGAAGCATTTAACAGAGAGAACAATATGCATCTTTATAATATAATCCATGATGTACATACGCATATATATTTATACATTTATTTTTAATATATATACACATTTATATATTCTAGATACATATATGCACATAAACCTGTCTATAATTATGAAAAAGTTCACTGATTCATTCGTCACAAATATTAGGATGTTTGCTTTTAGCCCACTCTCGTAGCAGCTGCTTGTCACTTAAAAACTCTTTTGGCAACAGAACCCAGACTGGCCTGAAATCCTCTTGCTGCCGGGAGGAGCGGGACCACCCCTTGTAGCCAGGTGAAGCTGAAATCCCAAAATGTGACAGGGACTCTCTGGAGAATCAACTGTTTAAGAGGGGTGACTCACCTCTCCTGGGAAGGAGAAGGAAGATGAGGAGTTCCATGGAAGATGCCACAGGGGAGCCAAAGGTTTGGATGATGGATTGGATACCCAGCGCAGGGCACTGGAGCCCTGAGCTACACGTGCAGACCTGTGCCACATCACTGTTATTTTGTGGGGAGGGGGGAAAGGGGGACTGATTTGCATCTGGAAATGCTTCTGTGTCAGGATGTTCATCCATCCTACCACTGGCCACTGACCTGGCTGGCTTTGCTTACCCATTAGCAGCCCCAGGCTGAAACAACAGAACCTTGGCACCCACATCAACTGACATAGCAGAGGTCATAAAGCACAACTTACAGTCTAAAGAATAATACCAAATCCCATCTAATCTAGATGCAAGGAACACCTAGATAGATGGAAAAATATCTCTCCTATCCGTGGTAACATCAGACAATCAAAGCCTCTTATGGTTTCCTGCATTTTCATCAGCTGCAGATAACAATAACGCACTTCCCAAACAGCAGATTTCACCTCTTCAAATACCTTTCTGGCTAATTTTCTAGCTCCAAAGTGATGATCAACAGCTTAGTATAGGTTTGGAATTTCAGCTTCAGATACTGTCTTCTCAATGCATATTGTGTAGCTTGCTCACTTCCCTGAGTTCTGGACTCATTTCCAGAAAATTCTTCTTTCCTGTCCTGAAAACTTTCTTGGCATGTCTTGCACCAATCTGTTCTTGGAAGCTTATCTGCCAGGCTGAGAGGAAACCAGAATTTTAATGTATTAAACAGGGCATTACCTGGCAGTGCATGCATGCAATTACATCTTCTGTATGTGTTTCATAGCGAGGAATGCTCTTCTCATGCCCCAATTCACCTTAAAAATAATATCCCACTGACATTATTTTGATAAGAAGGTATCATGTTATCCTGCCAAGGATGGGATGAAAGTCCCAGACTTTTATTTCTAAATGCAGTGAAGTGGCTGAAGTTCAAAATGTAAGGGTAACCATCCCAAACTAACCCCATGGTACAACAGTGTGGGCATCCCACACTTCCCCAGGAGGGCAAGTAGAGTCTGGAATTTGTCTGACGTGTCTTTATCAAATTTGTACTGCTAAGCAATCCAGAAAAGTAAAAGTTAATGTTACTGACCACAGAAACACGAAACCAAGATCATTGCTAGACCCCACGTTTATAAGATGAAAACAAAGTTTGGTATACACTGCTCTGCTTGAAACTTGACACAAAGGTGTTTCTTCTAGACAGGAGGTGTCAGATTGTTCTAAATTATATTAATGACATTCCTCCACAAAGATTTTTATATGAGCAAAGCAACAAAGGTTAAACTTAAATAGCTTTTAGTGAGCTGTTGGAAGCCATTGGCAAAGGAGTGCACAGCTGGAAGCACAGAAAAGGAGGAGTGGATCAGCTGGGCTAAATCAGTCTAACTCTGACTTATAGAAGGACTTCAGTTTACACCAGCTGAGGACACAACTCTAATATCAAGAAGAAGAAGAAAAAAAAAAAAAAAAGGAGAGGAAATGCCACCTTCAGAAATCAAGATAAGGAATCAGCAAATTTTACTCCTGCAAGTAATGTTTACAACTGCATTTAGCTTTTGGACTTTGATGGGATTACTCACTAATCTTTAAATGAGCAGATCAGGGCTAGTACGTTTTAGATTAATAATTTCCACGATGTTTCCTAGGGTCAGTCTGCAGAGCCACACAGTTAAATTTGCCCAAAGCTACATAAATGAATGAACTCAGAAAATAAAATCTGTTCTCTGGGTAATGTAAATAAGAGAGGTAAAACCACAGATGGGGACAGAAGTGTAAGGAAACAATTAAAGATTTAAGAAACACTTTAACTATGCAAAACACTAATTCTTCCAGGGACTGTCTTCCAAGGACAACTCAAGGAAGCAAGATCTATTTTCAAAGTAAATGTTAGTTCCTTGGCCTGAAGCACAGAAAAATATTAAAGAAAGAGACAGTCATTGGATTACCCCAACTTTTCAGAATTACAGATTTTTTTTCTTCCAGAGAAATCATTGAAATAAATTTTTAGTCATGGCAAAGATGTAATTTTTAAACAGCTTTAGGATTTCACTTTTTTGACCTTCGATTGGTAATGTAATTTCCTATGTTTTCTTCAAGAAAAGTAGTTTTAAAAAGTGCCTTAACTTACAGCATTTTATCAGGATTGTGAACAGCAATGAATTGAGATGAGCAAGATCCAAGAAATCTTACTTTGAAATGTAATTTGGAAAAATTCTGATTTTCTTCCTTTCATGATCCTGCGGCTTTGTTAAGTTCCCAGTCACAGTGATGAACATACCAAGTTATTCTGAAAAATCCAACCCATGTAAGCACCAGGGAACAATGCCACAGGAGAAATGTTTTATGAATAGCATGTGCTGATGGCACCTGGCTAAGCAGGTCACCAGGAGCCTCGCACCCACCTACTCACAGCTTTTCAGGACTCCCACTTCAGAAGACCAAGTACAGTGAGCAAGTCCTGATGACAGAGGTGGGATGGGGTGCGGTGGGATGGGAGGCTCAGAAAGAACATAGTCTAAAGCAAGAGATGGCTTCAAACCCAAAAGGATCCCAATAGATGTAAGGGACTCAGCAGCTGACATCCTTCATCCCACATCATCACAAAGAGACCTAAATAGATCACCTCGATACAAGTGTCTCAGTGCCTGCATGTTGAGCAGACTACCTGTATACACACATCTTGCTGTGGGAGTGATGTGAGGATAACGGCTAAAATCGCTTTTACTTTGGTTTTAATTTTAAATTAAATCATCTTCCCCTCCCATCAGGGCTTGCATTGAGCTTTGTTAATTTTTTGCTACCATATTTCAGCAGCATTTCCTACACATAGACCTGGGGCATGCCTACTTCCAAAATCCAGAACCTCAAAACTCACTCTCAGCAGAGATTTGCCTGGGAGACACTAGGAGTCCACTCATATCTGCATTCCTGCTTGCACAGCTCCCTGGTGACCTGTGCTTTTTCTGGTCCTGTCCAGATCTGTGTGACACCTGCACTGCCCATCGGGTCTGATCCCGG
The DNA here is from genome assembly GCA_013399435.1 of Arenaria interpres. Classification (NCBI taxonomy): domain Eukaryota; kingdom Metazoa; phylum Chordata; class Aves; order Charadriiformes; family Scolopacidae; genus Arenaria; species Arenaria interpres. The sequence goes on along the minus strand of VXAK01003438.1, from coordinate 87,403 downwards.
AGTTGTGCTCTGAACAGAGGAGGAGGCTGTGCTGGGGTGGGACAGCTTTAGCAGATCCTCTCACCACGTGTCAGGATAGCATGGTTTGCACAGGAGGTCTGCACCCTTCCAGGAAGTGTTAGATATATTTGAACTGAATTCTGATTTACCCTACACGTGTGTAGTATAGCTGGTGTGTCACCATGGATCGACAACACCAGTGCAGAGCATCCAGCACACTCCCGAAGCACAGGACTCAGCCCTACCATTCTGGTAGAAACTTGTACTGCCACCACTAGTGCTTCTGAAGTCCTGGGCTCCCCAGAGTTCAGACACACAAATAGCATATATCTAAACCTGGATTTGATAATAACAGCCTTTTATCCAACAGCCAAAGGGCTAAGTCACTCACCCATGTCGCTGTTCTCCCTGCTCTGCCAGAAAGGCATACCTTCGGAGCAAGCACTGTAGCATCCTGAATAGAAGTCTTCCTTACACGGTTTTCTCAGTCCCTGTTCTTGAACCTGCACTGTCTTGTAGAACTACCCAAATGATTTTTGACAGAGATAATTAAATCCAGATTTCCACTTTCCTTGGGTTTTGTGACATTGAGCATCATTATACCAGTCACTTCTGTGAGACAACAAAGGTTTAATTAAAATAAACTAGACCCAACAGGAGAGAGAGATTCTTTCCAGTTTTCTGTCCCTTCCTCTGCAGTTGTATGCACTAATAGAATTTCCATCAAGCTTATTGCATTGCTTGGAAGATGGCAAAGGCTTGAAATTAGGCAAACAATAGAAGGAGATGAATTTGGTTATCTCACATTTGCATGAGTGTTCACATCACTGAATTATTGCATTGAAGATGGACAGTGTAGTACCTCCACGGCCACTACATAGGAAACAGATAAACATGAAAGGTTGTCCAGTAGTGATCCCCCAGCAAAGCAAGACATTTCCCTCACCTCATATTAAGCATCTATCTTCGTGGGATTTCCTCCTGTCTAGAATAGTCAGTTTCCCACTCCAAGTTTACTCCAGTTCCCAGAGTTCCACTACTTCAGATGCTAAATCTACCCTAGTGAAGTTTTTTCAGATTTTCTTTTATATTTTCCTATGGACTATAGTGTAGATGGAGAGAGAGAGAAGAAGAGATGGTGTATCTCTTAGAAAACTTAGGTCCATGTGGAAACAGCAGATGGCCAAAAAGTTACACCTTCAAAGGTGGCAAAGACAAATCCACCACTGCCAGAAAACACAAGCTTGAGGCTAATTAGTTCAGGTATCACATCATGTTTTTTCAGCTATGTTTCTACTGAAGCCCAAGCTGGTTACTATTGATAGAGCGAGAAATGGCATTATGCCACACAAACATACTAACTTTTTGGGTGATAGTTTCCGCTTTCCAACATAGCATTGAATTATTTCAATCTGGCCATAACCTTGCTGATGTAGTCAAATACCAGAGACTGTGGTATTTGAGACCCTTTTTATCAAATCCATCATCTTTTGAGCAAGTCCCCAAAGCAAAAGTTTGATCCCACCATTGGTAATACTGCACTACCTGGCTGAAAAATTGCGTTTGGCTCCTGCATCATAAGAAATCACCTTCAATCAACATAAGAAACAGTCCACCCTAGCATAACTTTACCATAAAAATCAAATATGAAATCACTCCACACGGGACATAACTGTTTCAGAAAAATGCTGAGGATCTAAATTCCACACTTACAGAAGTCAGAGGGTTCATTTTTTAAGCCATACAGTTCTTCTTACTTGGAAATCAGCCTTGAAAACATAAAGAAAATAAAAACATAAGCACAGATTTACAGAATGGCATGGATCAATTTTTAAGTTATAGGAGACCATGCTGATTATCAAGTCCGGTCTCCTGCAGGTTTTTTGGGAAGAACGCTTTTTTAATAAAGGCATACCTCGAGCAATCTCAAGCAAACTCAACTGTTTGTTTCACAGAGCAATATTAAAATCCAAGAATAAAGCTAAGAAAATTCATAGTTATAGTTTACATAATTACAGCTTGTGGTTCACAGAAGACCAGAATGATGGCTCTCATGTAAGCTTTTTACATTTTTCCTAATTAAAATGGGTCTAGCTTTCTCATAACTCTCTGCTGGTGGTCTGGTTATGTGACCACAAACCCATTTTATTCTCTTACCTCATTGCTGTGAGTGCCAAGTAAAACTTGTTTGTAGGTCTTCTGGAATGCATATTACAATTGCTGCTGGACTGCATAGTTTTTTAGTAATTAAATAGATCTCACAAAGCTCACTAAACCTGGCTTTGCAGCCAGAGGGGAAGTGAGTGGCTGGTGTGTAGCAGAAAATCAGAATGGCATGAAGCAGCCCAAGGAAAACTACACAGAGGAGGAATAGGAGTAGGGCAAATGTTAGATATGGAGAGAATATCAGACCATCAGGTAGGAGAGGGACTGATCCCAGAAGTCACAAGACTGGCTGAAGGTGATGGAGAAACAGGTTCCCCTTGCTTTGAAGGATGTGTAAGCAGGAGATGAGGCAGACCCCGAACACCTCCTAGGCCATCTCAGTGGGTGTATAAAAGGTGCAAGTGTAAAAGAAGTGGAGCAGTAAGGGATTTTTAAAAAGGCCAGTGAAAGGTTTAAGTCCAAAAATGATTAATTGTGACAGAAAGGAACAAGTCTGCTTCAGCTTACTGTCTGCAAGCTCCTAAATACAATACAATATATAGAAAATTAACGTTTGTTATTGCCAATGTAATAAAAGATAGTTCCCTTCCCAATTTTGCTTTTATTTTCCACCTTTTTTTTTTGAAAGCTACAGGTTTGCAAACATGCAAAGTTGCAAAAAGACAAAAGTAAAAAGTTTAAGATTATTAACATAATAATTATTATTAAGAAAATAAGCTGCAATATTAAATAAGCATTAGGACCATAAAATGAAAACACACTTTCAGTTAAAATTTTAAATACTTACTTTGACACAGAAGCAAAGTAAAATGTTTTTATTTTCCACAGGTCCATTCTTGCCTTTTTTTGTTTTGCTTTGGGGTTTTTTTTCATTGAGTTATCTATGAAGCCTCAGGGGAGCAATTATAAAATATAAAATAACTGCAGGAAGGTGAAAATGGTACAATTCTATGATTTAATATGTATTTTTAAACAGAACTGTTGAATCTTTTGGAGTTTATAACAATAGGTTCAGTTACTGTAAAAAGCTCTTTTAGGAGCTCATCAGCAAGAAATTTTTAGATTCAGCAGGTGAGATTCTGGTCAGCTGATTTCTGACATCCAAATCCAAGACGTGGGGGAGCTGCTCTACAAGGTTCTCTTTGCAGCTGAAAAGTGATTGTATTAAAAATATTAACATGACGGACATTCCTTCTCCCACACTGCCACCAGTGACAGAATTTGCAGCCAGGCTGTGCGATGTCATCCAGCTAAGTAAATCCATAACCTTCTCATATTTTCAGTGGCTTCTATTCAATGCCATTGCCAAGTCCAAGTCATTTTGGAGTTCTCACTTAAAGCAAAGCACCCTGCTACAGGGAAATAACAGTTCAATTCAGTAAATTTGGGCCAGGGAAATAAAAAAAATAACACAGGACAAGTGCTACATATAAGTTGTTGTGTTTTAGACCGTGGCTGTTGCAGAAATCCATACTTGATTGATAGCATGGCTAAAAATAACTACAAAATGCTGTGATGCTGAGAAGGGATTGCAGGAAGGTATCTGATTTTTGAAAAGGCATTTGTGTCTTGTTAAATGTCACCTCACATGTAGGCTCTAAAACTGGGAAGAACAGAGTTTTCACAAAGTAGAAGCAAATGAATTCCCAGGTCTAATCATCTCTGCAACCTTAAACTTTCTCAGATGACTCTTCTGCCAGTAGACTCTCATCAAATGTTCTCTGACATATATTTTAGTACTTCCAACCAGTCCCAGGATATCTGCACCTTAAAAATCTAGTGCCCCTTTTTTAACACTGGAAAGCGAGACATGGAGTTTTAATATAATTGTGTTTGCAGGCAGCTTCAATGGCAAAACCAGAAGAAAAATGCAGACTTAGGTATTTTTAGGGTCCTGCTACTATTGGTGCAAAATACAGCAGCACAGCTTGCAGTACTTTATGGGTTCGATCTCTGCAAGTGCTGGTGGTTGTTTCCTGCAGCTGGAGTTCTGGGTGCTCACCCTTTCCCAAAACCAGACCTATTTTTATGCCTGGAGTAGAGAGTCCTCCAAATCAAAACCTTATCTTGGCTCTCTGTGTCCTGATCTCCTTCGCTGCTTTGCGTTGTCACCACTCAAGAAACGGCTTCTTGCTTTTGTGCTTAAAACCATTTAAACTTAATTGGGCTTTCATAGAGTGCCTTGACTCTGTACTGACACTCCGGGCTCAGTTACCTCATGGACATACTAAAACCCAAACAAAAGCACAAATCTTAAACCCTTTAGTTGCTAAACAAAACCAGTCTCAGAGGAATTTTGAAGATGTTCACAGCCTTTGCAGATTGGGAAGGATGGACCGCCCATCAGCTTCTCTCCAGCCTGGATCTCTCTATGGCTTAAACACATGGGGGCCAGCTGGCTGTCCTTGACAGCAGGAGTTAGTTTGCATCCACTTTCTATAATGTTGGTTTAGATATTTTTCTGAAGGACATCTTGGCATCTGCAAATAAACATCACATTCAGGAAAGCCTGTGTGTACACAGTCTCAGTCGTTTATAAAAGAACAGGATGCTTCTGAATAAAATGCTAAATTTAGACTGAAACTTCTCATTCAAAAAAACAAAAATCTGTTCAAATTAAACTTTTTCCCCCAACTATTTTTAAATCTTTCCTTTTGAGCTTACCAAACCTATATGATTTTCTTGTTGAGCACAATAGCGCAAATTTTAATTCCAGAACCAAAGAGGAGCTAAGCAGCAAATAGATGTTTATTCAAATTACCTTTTTTTCAGCCAAAATGTGTCTTCTGTTACGTACTGTCAAGTTTTCCATTGAAAACTAGGGTGTTCAGTGTTCTTTGAACTAACTTTGGTGTAACTTTGAGAACATTTAAATGCTTGCTTGCTTAACAGGTCATTTTAATGCCAGACTACAAAAATTAAGAAATAAGCCATTAACTCTACTAGATGTGCATAGCTAACAAAGCAAAAGAACTACTTTCCTTGATGTGAGTTTGTGGTTTTCATTTCTCTGCTGCACTGAAAATTTGTATTTTCTCACAAAAAGCTTTCCCGTTGATGTAGCACTATAACTGGATATTATTATGTTACATGGTTATATCATTATATATTAGAGAATGTATGCATAAATAAGGACAGATTTTGTGAGGAGAAGCAGATTTTGGAGTGATGGGGAGAGAATGGCACCAGGTAGGTGGAGAGACCCTCTATACTATTTACAGAGAGAGTGCTCTTTGGAAGTGGACTGTTCTGTCAGCAACATCCATGTTGTGAAGGCATTGATTTTAAAATCATGCAAAATGTAAATATATGACATACCATGGAAAATTTTGAAGTTAGCTTCTATGGTTAGAATGTAGCCCCACAGAAAGCAATTTTATATTTCTGTATGCCAGTAACGAGTTCAAGCACATACGTGTCTTGAAAAGCAGAAGAGAAAGAGCTGTGTAGGGAATAGCATGGAAAACATCAGCCCTGAAGCTGTAATGGGGGAAGAAGCGTGTGCAACCACTGTGACTAGGTTGTGCTAATGCTACTGGACCATCTTCTCTTCATCTACTTGCTGGACAAAGCATGTCCTAATTCCCAAGGCAAAGTTCCTTCTTCACGGTCCCTACGCAGGCATGCAAAGTAGAATAAAATTAAGGTATTTGTTGGACCTGGAAACAGAAGGTACCAGTGCTGAAAGAGTTCTGAGAGAAGATTATTTTTTTTTCATTCTGTTGCAAGTATCACTGGAAATTTTAAGTGCTTTATGTATTTATAAATTTCAGTCCTTCTGATTCAATACATAGTATGGTGAAATGCAGCAGTTTCTCTTTCAACTACCTCACAAAGATATAATCCAGTAAGTGAATGTCTTCTTTGAATTAATCACAGAGAAGGAAATGAATCAAGAATACATTGCTGTTTCCGTATTTGAAGGCTGAGACCAGTGAAATTATGTAGCAATTTAGTCCAATATTATCATTACAAAAGTATAACCTCCCTATGTATTTCTCATTACAAATAAGCCAAGCAGCACAAATCTGCTTTTCTGGAATGTATCATAGATCAAGAGTCTGCCATGTCTGACTCCAAGAAAACAAGCCATAGTAGAAATTATAAGTAATATTCCTCGGTTACTGCATGGCTTCTTTTTAAAGCGAATTTGCTCTAAATATATGTAATAAGATCTCTCAGCTGCTGATGTGGCATTTCACTTCCAAACAGTCAAGCCATCTGTATATTAACGCCCCAGGCAGCAGCTGTAATTTCATTAGGCAAAAAATAATTTGGGTTTGCTGTCACTGATAACTGAGAATAATTCTAAAGAAAGTAAATGGACAGGCTGTATTTGTGTGGTGAAGAGGGTAGAATTAAGCTGACAGATGACATGAAAAATACACTGATTCTTTTTGGCTAAGGCAAAACCTCTGCTACCCTGCTTATTCGTAGTTTTAAAGTTCTGAAAGTTGTAAATAGTGATGCTGCATCTTCCATAACAACAGTCCTTGGAGTAAAACTTTGTGGGTTTGGTGGCAAGTGAATAGGTAGGACGGTGCAGATACGTGGGCATTGGCACTGACTGTGCCGGAGCGGTGAGGAGGGAAGGGCGGCAGTGCCTCTTGCTCACTGTAGCTCAAGTCAAGGAGGTCATCATGTTTTCCTCTACAGCTACACTGTGCTACTGACCTGTGTTGTCACAGCTTGTTCAAATCCCCGAGCCCTTGAAAATAGAGGAGGGGAGCCAGCACTGCTCTGGACCCGGCTTTGGGCAGTGATGGGCCAACGAAGAAGAATTCCTTTGCCTCTCCATTTCCATTTCCATTCCCATCTTGCACAGAGACCCTAGAAATAAACACAGAATCACAGAATGGTATGGGGTTGGAAAGGTTCTCTGGAGATCATCTAGTCCAACCCCCTGCCAGAGCAGGTCAACCTACAGCAGGTTGCACAGAAACATGTCCAGGCAGGCTTTGAATGTCTTCAGAGATGAAGACTCCATCACCTCTCTGGGCAGCCTATTCCAGGGCTCTGTCACCCTCAAAGTAAAGAAGTTCCTCCTCATGTTTAGATGGAACTTCTTATGTTCAAATTTGTGCCAGTTACTTCTCGTCCTGCCACTGGGCACCCCTGAAAGAAGACTGACCCCATCCTCTTGACTCCCACCTTTTAAGTATTAATAGGCATTGAACAGATCCCCTCTCAGTCTTCTCTTCATTTCTTCCAGGTTTTCTTTCCTTGCTCATCTTACTCAGCCACCATAATGGAGAGCTGCTGTTATATTGCCAGAGATGATGAAAAAAAATTTTCTCTCACTCAAGAAAGCATTCACTTTTCCTATAACACCTCTAGAATCTGGGCAACTTCTGATTTAAATTAACTTGATCTACTAAATCTAAGGTATAAAATATAAAGAAAACAAGTCTTGAACAGAATTCTCTTACTGCTTGTCTCATCTAATGGTATTATTAATCATAATACAAAATTTCACAATGTTTTCTTCTTTTGGTGTGTGGGCATGATTGCAGTCCTTGAAGAAATGCTGCACCGTTTGTAGTTAGGGATGTCAGACTATTAGGAAAGCCATGGCATGCAGGGGAGTTTGCTTTCTGCTCTCGTGCCTGTTGTAAGAATTTAACTCTTGAGACAGAGAAGCTCGCTGCAAGGCAGGCATTGCAATGCAGGATGACACTCCTGAGAAAAAAAAAGGATTCCCTCTGTCCGGTTTCACCCTACTTAAGTCTTAGCCTGTATATGCATAAAATAGATAGGGCTGAAGTACCCATGGTCTGTATCAGTGGTTTCTCTTGCTAGGCATTGAACAGCCTTAAGGCCCTTTATAATCTGATGCTACTCAGAAAAGAGGGCCTAGTGTAAAGTTTAATTGCCAGTAAAGCTTATAGTAAATATTTGCAATGTTATTTAACTCCCTTCCCACAGTTCTGTATAACAGACAATACTGTGGCAACCTCAAGTTTCAAACCAAGATGCAGAAACCCTGTTGCTGAGAAGTCAAATGCTGCGTATACCTGACACAGCATCACCGGGGTGAAATTCCTTGTTTTAGAGAGAGATGACAAACTTGCAGCTCATTCCTCTGCTGCCTGAATCACAATACACTTTCCCAGTAACTTTGAAGAAAGAAGACTCGGGCTGTCACGACTTGATTCTGTATTATCTTGAGACCTGGCAATACTATTATCCTCAACATTTTGTGGAGATGCTTCAGACCTTGAAGAAACTACTCAGCACCTCTTAGAGTCAAACACGGACATGTTTTTTGGCAGCCACACAGAGAAATAACACATATGTTAGGAACATATGGCCTCAACTGGCACATATTTAGCCATTTTCACTTCCCAGAAATACGAGATTGGTTCTGACCTGGTAAAGCAGTGAGTTGTTCTTCTTTTTTATTTTGACAGATGGGGAGATATCCATGCTCTTTACTGTGTGGCGGCATTTGCAGTAACACCTGGAAGCCACAGATAACACAGGAGCCTTATTCTAGTACAAGCTACACAGATAGATGTTGAAAAGGGTAGCCAAATAATAATCAAGGCTTGCAATTCTGCATCCTCAGTCCGGAAACTTCTATATGTGCCTTGCCATACTGAGTTTTATAAGACAGCTTACCTAAGCAATGCTATGGACATGCATGTGAGCGTGACTCACCCTCCTGATAGATATGTAGGTGGAAAAAAATGTCCTGAATAAATAAGCCAAAAGGCTTAACAGTCAAAGGCTATAGACCAGCCCACCCTCCGGGCCCTCCTTCTCTTTGAAAAACTGTCATCATTAATTACAATGGAGCACATGGAGCTCTGTTTGAACGGGCACGGTCACCAGTGTGGAGGGGGAATGACTGGTACCTGGCAGGGCAAAGCAAGGATGTTGTAACTGTGCCAGTCATCAGGAATGAATCAGTGAATAGAAAAGAGAAGAGGCAGCATGAAGGCTTTTTAGGCTGTGTGTTTTGGACACGTACACAACTCTTTCAATACATCAGTTAAAGGTATGCTCAAGATTGCAATGTCACCTTTATGACCGCAAATTCCTTTTAGGCTGAAACTTCACTAAAAGCAGTTCATTTAATAAACTCATCAGTAAATATTCATTTCTTACTGTATTTACACAAACCTTCCTAAATAGAAAGAATTTACTTCAAAATGCTCACAAAAAAAAAAGTTAAATCACATTTGTACAAAAGCTTCCTTTGTTCATCAAATATGCCTAACAAAAAAGAAAAAGGCATGTCACGGAAGATTTTTTGTTAAATAATTGTGAAATAGTCCATTTATGGAGGCTTCATTTTACTTTAAGTAAAGAAACCCCATTTAAAGGGGCCCTGTGTTGATTTGTATACATTGTGCAGGAGCCGGAGATTCCTGTGGTGGTGTGTTTTGAGCAGATTCTCATTTCGTGGGTGTTTGTGTGGACACAATGCAGAAAACAAAGCTGTGGTGATTTATTAAATGTTTTCTGGGTACACAGGTCTCTCTTCCCTCCCTTCCTCTGGCCAGGCAAAGGTCAGGAGGAAAACAGGCATGGAGTGGAAGAAGGAACTGTGGCAATAATGGCTGGATCCCCAAACAAAGGCAGAAACACTACAGTTTGCCTGAAAAGACTAAAGTGAAGTCAACCCCCCCCTCAGATATGCCTCCTCAGCACCCTCCACACTACGGGGTGAGGAGTAGTATTGTCCAGGCATTGTTCACTGGGCAGGAAGGGCATTCAGTGAACAAGAAGCTTATTTGCCTCCAAGAGGAAAGCTACCGAAAACAAAAGCAGCATTTTGCCACGGAGACGGTCAGACTGCGTCCTTCCCACACCCAGCTTGCCCAGGTACTTACTCATACACGTGTACACTCACTTCTGTCCTGGAATATTACTAAAAGAGGGAGGAAAAAACCAGACAGCCAAACAAATCCCAGTCCAGCAATGCGGCAAGTGTTTAAACCTCAGATGATTAAGCCTTCAAAGCAAAATGGGTGAGATGAAAAGCCTTCGGCAAGGCACAGGCAAAAGCTTTTGGTGAAAACTATTAGTTTCAATCAAAAACTATGTAATTCTTGGCATAAAAACAAACAGCAGACCATGATCCTACATTTGAGATCGGAGAAATTAAAAAAAACAAACCACCAAAACCAACCTACAGGTGATCTTCCCTTTTGCCTGGTGGCAGCTCACCAGGGAGCACAGTGTGTTGCTTTCCCACACTAGCGAGTGGTCCCTGGCACATTTGCTGGACTGGAAGGTCACACTGTGCTGCCAGAGAGGGAGAACGCTGTGCTGAGATGTGGCAAGCTTTCAGTGATGGACATTTTCCATACAGCCCTGTCAGTGACTATGGGGAGCTTAGGTTACTACGTTCTCATTTTGATAGGACACATGACACCATTCCTGCTCTAACTGATGTGTTGCACATACCCACGCACTTGGAAGCTCTCCTGAGCTGTCAGTTTGAAGAAAAATGGAAAGTTCACCAATGGTCCAAAAATGCTTTTTGTGGGCCATCGGTGTTTATGTTGGACTGTTCACTCCAGGGGTTATTTTGGAATGTGCTTGCATTGGGGTTTGAGGTTTCTCAGAAGAAAAACCCTAGTTTATATTTACATTTAAAATACTCTTTTTTAGAAGAAAGGGCAGAATCATTTGTTTTGTATATTTATCCAAGATGCTCTTTATGGTTATATTTTCAGTTCTTTATCCTGCTGTGCTGTATCTTTTTGTTTAAGTCTTTGTTCTAAAACATATGGTATGGGCCACTGAGGGATTTTATTTATCCTTCCCCACCTCACTCCCATCCACCAAAAAATGGAAGTTGTATTGTCTTGAGTAAAGGTGTTAATCTCAAGGAAAAGAGAAGATAATATGATATAGACCCCAGCCACCCACAGAATTGTTTTGGATCAGAATACTTTAGAAAACAGTAAAATCAAGAATGAAAATAGTTTTCCAAGGAAAAATAAGTTATTTTAAGTACCATGAAAACGTTTGTAACGTTTAAAATTATAATGCCTTTTACCCAAGAGATTATACACCCCACTTCTTCACCAGTAAAGGATCTGTTTCACCCATGGGCTGGAGTGGTAATTACAGCTCTCAGTAAATAGTAAGGGAGTCAGTGGGCTGTGATTCGACACAGACTATGATCGTGTTTAGCAACAACACATACAAGACATCTAAGCCACTCTACAGGTCCTGATTCCCTATGAAACTGTTTTATGCATTAATAACTTTCATTTACTGATGGATACAAACTTTTAAGTCTAATATTAATGAGTAAATATACTTAATTACTGTAAGTAAAAACATGAATCAGAATGATACAAATAGTCTTAAGAGTCATTGCTAAGTAACTGTAGAAAGCTTATGACTAAATAACACCCTTACTTGAAACCAAATGTTTCAAATTTGTGTTTAAAAGAGAACTTAGAAAACATGAGGGTTAAATCTGCTGTACTACAGCTTCTCTGGCGTTTCTGGTGCTGCAAAGGAACAAAACTCAAGACAAAGGAACACAATATCAGTGTTGACCACTTTGCACCCCCCAATATGGAAGGCACGCAATGATCACACGGTAGATATAAAGTGTGAGGAGCATTTCTCTGCTTCCAAGCCTTCTGGAGAAGTGACAACTAAGTAAAAATCAGTGAAGTCCTGAATAAGATTGTTCTTACCTGTACTATGAGCAAAAAAGGGGGGAGACTAAGTAGTAGACTAAAATATTCTTTCTTTCTACATTCTCTTCCACTTGCTGACAGAAAATGGCTTGGTCAGAGCAGAGGGTCAGGGTCAGTGTATGCTTTTATTTTGACACAAAACACCATGGCACATTTAAGCTTAGGGGAAAGGCATTGCATTCAGATGGATTTTTAGCACAGACCACAGAGAGGCTATTCTGTACTTTAAATTAACAAGGACATGCATTCCAAATTGTGCTCTAAACAGGGTCTGGCTTTGGTGGGGAGAAGAGGTTTGTGGCTCCCACAACAAGGACTTATGAAACATTTTAATAGACAATAAGGCTTTGTCTGAAGAGAGAGCCTTGACAGCCAGTATGCAGAACTCAGATATATGCACAATACATTCAAACTGAACCGTTGTTGTATTCCGAGAAACCATGGCAGACTAGTGGATGAAATCCTTATTTGCACAATTACGCACTTATTGAAGTGGCCTTTCCCATAGTACTTTCACAGGGGGTTTAACTCCATGCCAGTCATGTTTTCTCCTGTCTTCCATCCTGACGTAAGCACTTTTTCAAACTTTAAGTAACAACGGATCTTTTGTGGGAAAATATTTTCTCATTATACCTTGCAAAGAAAGGACCTCACTCTGAAAGAATATGTATTGTCATTAATTGTTCTAATCCTAGTTTCTATGTATGTGCTTACTCCAAGGAATACTGTCTAAAATTTTATGAATCATAGTTTTAATTTTCTCAGGTTACTGAAAAACTTCTTAGGAAAACATTAACACTATAAAACCTGTAAATTTTGTTCTTAAGTCTTCTAATAGAAGTGATGTACAATTTAGACAACCTTAAATTAGATTTATCAGAGCTTTGCACCATTCAAGTCTTTGAATACCCACATCTCTAGCCATACCTGAGATACATCAGGCTTGAAAAGGCTGGAATGCAGAATCAGAGCTCTGGGTACAACATCATGGACATTTGCTTAATGGTTCGCATACGGAGATGGACTATGTTGGGAGACACTTTTCTCTATTTCAGCATTCTCCTAGAAAAAAAAAGAAGCAAAAAATTTCTGCTTTGTACGCTCACATGGAGACTGAAGGATGTGGAGACTCCCTTGGAGTTTGATTCCAGATTTCATCTGACTCACTAATGGCGACTTTTTCGTTTTGTTTTCCAGACTATCTCATTGTTTACTTCCACTGAAGTTGCAGGCAAAATTTCCATTGACTTCAGAGGAAGACGGATGGCGCCAGTGAGGTTCTTATAGTTTAAGAAAGCTTTCCAAATTTGTCACTAGCTTCAAGATTTGGTTTGAAAAGCCCTTTTATATGTGGGTTAATTACTGTGGTAATAAATACAGCCATTTCTATGTACGAAGATATTTTAGCTTCTCTTCATACTGTAATTATATGTATTATCTTACATCACTAATTAAGTCCAAATGCTCTCTTCTTAACCCTGTCATTAATAAACTGTAAAAAAATTGCCCAGAACAAAACCAAAGAAAAAAATCCACTATAAAGAGCGTAATCTGTTTTTTTACTGCTGGCTTTCAGATAATGCCTCAGGGACTTCATTTGGGTGGTCAAGTAATTCTGCCTGATGAGTAATAAACAAATAATTCTACACCCAATTCTGTTTTATTCCCACTGAGTAGTAGCTCCTTGTGCAAGTAGTTCCACTTCAGAATTTAGGCATGCAGTTAATCCTAGCTATTTATACTGCTAGATACCACTCCCTGAAACAAGGGATACAGTATTAGGCCATGTGTAAAAAAGTAGAAAATTACCAAATAAAATGCAAAAAATCTTACATTGCAAAGATATACATTAGATTCAGGACTCAGACACCAAACTAATTACAATTTTCAGTTAAAAATAAAACTTCTCAACATCATATCTTAATGCATTTTTTTTTCCTAAATTTGAGAGGGACATTCATAAAATTCACATACCTGGTTTTTGAGTAATAGTGATTTTTTTTAATAGTTGGATTATCAATGCTGCCTGGATCTTTCATGTAGTCAGTTACCAATGTTAACAAGAGCTTTTTGGGGTACTAAGTATATTGCAATGAATATTAAGTGTTGTTTTATATCTTTGAATCGCAGCTGTACTAGTAGTAATTACAGAGTAATACTAACCAACTCTGCTTTACTTTTCTGGCACAAATTGCTCATCAAGACCTATTCATGTTACTTCTGCTACCAATTTCGACCACAGGAGCCATAGGACACAGAGCTTTGGGACACAGTGGTGTTGCAGAAACTGGGTATCTTAAAAACTTGTCAGGCTGTGCAATTTCAAGGGAAGAAGATTGTTTATTTTGAAAAAAGAAAAAAAAACAAAAACAAAAACAAAAACAAAAACAAAAACAAAAACAAAAAAAAACAGAAAAAAAGACATTACTGTACCTTCTGGGCACTCACTCCAAAACATTTTGGTGGAAAATCTAGAAAGAATTCCTTTATTAGTGGTTTAACTAAAAACACAGTTTGGCAGCTAATCTACTAAACACCTAAACATCACCAACTACTTTGCTTCTCTTTTGGAGCAAAATGTGTGCCATACTTCAGAGAGCAAAACTCAGGGTGTGAAATATGTATGCATACATTTTGATATATGCATGCTCTGGCAAGAGTTTTTCAGAAAAATATCACTGCAGCTCAAGTTCAATAAAAAAATGAACTGTTCAGAATAGGAGTTTTATCTGCTAGCAGTTAGGGGTGAGGTTTTGACCCCTTTATTCAAGTGAATCCATCAGAATTAGCAGTGAGGTGTAATCAGCATCAGTGAAAGCTGGAGCAGGCAGCAGACCTGGTCAAAGCACCGCGGAAAAAGTATTGCTTGTGTGTTTTGTTACCCTTGTAACCTGGCTGGGTTATAACTGCAGGTAGAAAACACAGTCAGCCTCACTTTACATAAATATTTAAGCATCATAAAAAGTGCTGCATTTGAAGACTGTTTCCAAACACTTCCCCATTTCATAGTTCATGCAGGCTTGTACACAGCTACATACCTATATACACTGACACACAGGAGAGTCTCAAAGGGTTCTGCTGCAAATTTCCTTTTACTGGGAACACCTTTATTATTATTTTTTCAGATTTCAGTTCAGTCAAACCAAGGACAGCTTACTTAAGACACAAAGATCCTTACTGCCACTTGTGGCAAATTAGAGAACAGTATCTTGACCTCTGATTTCACAATCAGTGTAAGGAACTTTGGTTCAGGCAACTGCCTGTCTTGTTGAACTTCAGAGACTACATTTTCCTCTGCCTATTTTCAGGCACTTTAAAAAATATATTTGGAAAAGCTCATGTAGCTGTGGCTGTCTCAGTTTTGGCTCTGCACTGTGAGGCTGAGTGCTACCATCTTATCTTGGTTGCTTCTAATCAAAAAATTCCCCAAATAAATCTCAAGGACTGCCAGCAAGTATGATTTAAAAGCAAAATACAACATATAATATAAAAGGAAATGAAGTATGTTCTATTGTGCCTTATGATAACTTTCCATAAGCATAAGTTTTTTAATACTCCTTTATGTTTCAGGGCAGCAGTAACTTTGAAAAATATATTGTTTATACTCTTAATAATTCATAATTATAATAATAAAAATATTAGGAATGACAGTTTTGCATCAAACAGGATAAGGATAATTCCTAGGAAGTATATGTGTTTGAGGACTACTGCAGTAACTGGCACCTCTGCGTGAGCTGTAGAGATGCCATACTCAGCCACAGAAAATACACATTAAAGAGATAATGAAGACCCTGTTTAATATTGCCATAAAAAAGAAAGATAAAGTAGACCAAAAGACTCTCCACTGCTTCTGGGCAGGCATTGTCTTTCCATAGCATAATTCTCCAGAAAAGCCCCTTCTTTGTCATCTGACAAATTGTCTCAATGGAATGGGGAGACCACAGCTACCAACCTCTGACACCCACAAGATATACTCCTCGGTTTAGGATCTACCCAATGGCCCGTTAAGCTTTCATCCTGAAGCTTTGGTAATTCAGTTTATCCAGTGTGATTTCTATCCAATATTTTAAAAGTTTACAGCACAGACTGTGAGCTATCTATGGGTTGGGTTTTTTTTGCTCCTAAGTATGAACTGGGGATGGGTGTGGGGAAAATCTTTCCTTCTCTTGTGCTCTGTTTTCTTGCTGAATTCACTAGGAACAGAAGAAGTTCAGAAACTCTGAAAACAAGCCTCTGTTATTTAAGCCACTTAAGCTGTTGCAACTTTGAATCTCGTTGTCAAAGTGCATTAATTCAAATTAGCATAATAAATTGTACATTTTGGTGTTTGGCCCAAGAGAGCTTTTAAAATCTATTTGGCCTATGGATTCCTCAGATGCTAACTATTACAGTTTGTCCCTGTAAAATAGTCTATGAATAGAACAGGAATGAGGAGGGTTTGACAAGAAACAGAAGTATGTAATAGAAAACACCAAAACACTCTACATTCTCCCTCACCTCCACTAAGGGTTTCTTCTTTCTTTTTCCCCTCTCACTCAAGAAAGTAAAATTCTGGAGCCAGCACCGACAGCCCTTTATAAGCCTGGCTATAAGGGTAGCAGTTGCTTCATTTAGGATAGAGAACAGAAAGACTTCTTTTTTGCCTAGATATAACCATAAATCTCAGTAGAAGGCATCAGTTCCAGCTCACTGTGCCACAGGGCTGACTTTTGCATTTCATTGGTTTCTTTGAAGTCATCTGAGCAGATGAGGGAAGTGATTTGGGACATAGTTGTGCCCTGTGATGAAACCCATTTTTATTTTTTTTAGAGCTCTGAAGGCATCCTCACAGAGTGTGTGAACCAGTCACACCTCTCTTCTCTTCATTTTAGATAGTGCTGCTTCTCTTAAAGATGCTGCTAACGTCTTGAGTGATCTATTCTAACCATCTATTATTTTATCTAAAGAAAAACGTGGAAGCTGTGAAATGATTTGAATTTTGATGCCCACACCTATTATACAGTGCTGCTGTCAGCTCCAATGGGAGTGAAGCTGTTCTATGAAAGGCAACTCTGCTTTAAGGTCTCTGTGCAGAAACACAAAGGCATGGCTGTACTAAAGAAATGAAGACATACAAACTGACCAAAACAATGTAGTTAAAAGACAGGTACTATGCAGTTGTTTTACCTCCTGAATATTCACTTGAGTGTTGTGGAAACTAAGATATCACGAGATGTGGGTATTAATGGAACAGAACAAATGAGACTAGGAGAGATGCACAGACCCTGAACAATCAGGGGTAAAATCCATAAATAGGCACCTAGAAAGCTAGTTGCTACCTCCTAATATCCTTCTTTAATAAACAGCAAGAAGACAAGATGCAGCACATTATTAAGGAAATTCCTGTTATGTTCTCTGTCCTGGGAAGTACACAATATTAAAAGATACATTTAACTACAAACAGAGCTTTTTAACACAAGACATTACCTCACATAGACACATCCAGAGAGAGATATGAAGGAAATGTTTGTTCGGCCACTCAGATTATGCTTGATAAGGAAGAAAGTTCTGCCGTCCTTCACATAAATAAATAGCCATCGTGATCTGATGCCTAAAATTCTGTCAAAATCATAAATATTTTCTATAAAAGTGTTTCGAGGTAGGTGGTGCTTCATCTAAAAATATAAAATAAACATGACTTCATTTCAATAAGACACAAATACACGATTGAAGACATTAGGATGAAATGTAGAAAATCATTTGGGTAAGCTGGTTCAATTAGAATGACATCAAAGAGCCCATTACTGTATCTCAAGTTAAGTAAGCGCGCTGTCACTCTAACAGAGTGGTTTTAATTTGTTCAAACCACTCTGTTAGGATGATTTATATTCCAATATTTCTGGCAAACACATTTAGAATAGTTAATTATCTTTCTTGAAAGGCACAACAGGTTTTCGTTGACTGAACTGAGATGCAGATTATCTACATATATGTTCAATAAATTTGAACAAGCTATTTAAATTGAGTATTTTAATTAAGCACCTCCAACCCAGATCAGAATCTGTCACTTGCAGTTTAAAAAAGGCCTTTTAACTTTTTTTTTTTTTTTCCCCTCTCATCTGGCATGTACCATTCACTGCTTAGTTCTGGAGGAAATTTATGGGATGGAATTTATGGGATGGACTGAGAGCCATAATGACCCCATGGGAATAAATACTCCATGGTTGTTTGCTGCCCCTTCAGCCACACCAACGCAACTCTTTATGAGAAGGGTTTTTTTGGGGTTTTTTTTTGCTTTGTTTTTTGTTTTGTTTTTTTTTTTTTTTAAATGTAGGTCATTTCAGTAATTCAGCTCACTGAGTAGCCCCACATGCTGCTGTTCTTGTGCAATGAGGATGAGGTTTCCCAACAGCTTAAACCAATCTAAACTGACTTTGTCGTCATCCTCCCTCCCTTTCTCTTGCCATCTCCACCCCTCTTGCGCCGGCACTGATGGTTCCCAGTGACTCGGAGCTGGTTCAAAGGCCTTGACAGAAACCTATTAGGGCTTTTCTCTCAGTGCCAGGGGTAGTACAAGAGAAGCGGTGGGGGAGCCAGAGCAAAGTATTAAGATGAGACCATGGCTGTGCTGACTCAGATTGGCTTAATTTGTCACAGACGTGCAACCTGAGGGTATGGTAAACCCTAGCATGGGGGATACAAGGCGCCAGGGTAGGGGGGGAAGCGGGGAATGGACTGGAAACTTTTGAAGCCAGCTTTTCCGGCAATGCCAACGTCTTGAGTAATTTCAGCCACAGGGCTAAGATTGGCATAGGTGGGGCCTGTAGCTGCTCACAGTGTGTCCTGCCACAGCTGGGCCCCCTGAGTGTCCCCACACTGCCTATTGCAGTAGGGGGAGGGAGTGGTGGGAGGCAGAGGACTGGCAGATTCGCCACAACTAGGAGACTGTCTTCTGAAGGAAATCTCTACAGGCCGTGTTCAGACAGTTTTTAGATTCTTTCCCTCTCTTAAGTAAACCACTTATTAAAGACCTTGCCTCTTATATCACTTTACGAGTCGGATTGTTGCTTGCCTTTCTGCTCTTCCACTCGTTGCATCTGCAGTGTATCAATAAGTATTAACCGCTAATTCTGTTACTTGGATTCTTTCTTAGTGTGATTTCTTACTGGGATAGTTTTTGTGCCTTTTGTGAGCAGAACTGCAGAAGTGAACATCTGGAGCCTCTGTTTACCCAGTAAAGGGTATTCATCTTCAAATAGAGAAAATGCAATCAATTCAGCAAGGTTAAAGTCATGTCTGATCCGTGGAGGAGGATCACAGAGTCCCTTCACAGACATAGCACTGTTAGAACTGACTCACAATGAGGATTTTAAACCCTCTTTTAAGCACTACTTTTGAAAACAGGGATTGCCCCATACTCTAAATATATGCCTTCAGGGAATAATGATTTGAGAAGCATTTCATGATTGGAAGGGATTTTCAGAAATTTCCTAGACAATTCATCAGGGACAAAATCAACAGCATCATGGAGGAATTCAATTATGTTCCACACAAATTAATCTAAGAAAATAGGTAAGGAAAAAAAAAGGAGCCAAAACCCCCAAACATGGCACTTATACAAGTTATTTGTTTTGGCAAGCATCCTGCTCTATGCAATTCCAGAGGAGCTACAAGAGAGTTTATAGAAGGGTCAACATTTTTATTTAAATCCTTTTGACCCATTTCAGAGGACAGTAACCTGTAAGAAGTATTATGCATGCTTACTCAGAAAAATGTCTGAAATACAACTGTATGCTCCTGCTGTTCAGATGAGAAGGAAGAACGATTTAACTGCTGGCCATGACCAAAAATGGATGACAATAGCTAATGTGGGATTCCCATCTCCGAAGAAATTTACTTCAGCATCTGCGACATTCAACAATAGAAGGAAATAGTGGAAACCAATAGCAGGATTTCCTTTGACAATTCACTTTTATTCTTTCTTCCCTGGAATCCCTTTATTCTTGCCTAGTAAAAATTGTATACATCAGTGGCAGCTGGAGGGAATGCGACTTCAGGCCTGAAAACACTTCAATCCATCAGCAGCGAGGTGTGGCAGCTGGTCAGTCTGCTGTCACGCAGGAAGGAAGCTGGTGCCTTCGCTTTGAGTCATGAGAAGCAGCCAAGGAGGGAAACATCCATGCTTAGATGGTGGATACAGTAGGGTGAAGCTCTGGAGGAAAGTTGTGCACAGAAGATACCATCATACAAAGATGCTCAATCACCAGCTTCCAGCAAACACCAATGTATATCTCTGTTCACAACGAAAAACTGAGATACTGTCTGTATCTGCATTAGCAAGTGGTAATAAGATCTCTAGAGAGAAAGTGTTGTTCCTGAGCACCCAGCTTCTCCACTTTCTCAGTGCAGAGGATTTTACTGCAGGCTAGTTCTAGACTGACTCAACAGGTCTGAAGAAGTGTGAGAGAACAAGGAGCCTGGGTGGACCTCATCTTCTGATTTGAAAGTTCTCCAGTCTGGTCCACATTGTAACGTGGTCTTGGAGCAGACATATGTCACCCAAAAGTGGGCATAACAGGAGACTCGTTTCAGAAGTTCACTCCTGATGTAAACTAAAATGGTAATACCGACAGTCTTACAGCAGCTGCTTCTCGTCTGCTTCACTGGTGAACAGGTTGTGAGATCAACATCCTGATAACAGGCAGAAAGGAGATATACTGACCTTGCCAAGTGATTAGAGCCATGATCCTTGGAAGGACGGATCCTATCATTCCCCCTGGGGTCACATCAGAGGGATGACTTCTCGTCAGGAGTTGTGAGATCGCACCAAATCTACTGCTGAGAATACCCAAGCAGCTACGGCATGACACAAACTCTCCATTCCAACCCAAAAACACCTGTGTGAGAGGGTATATTGTTTAACCATATAATACGTCTTCAATGAAAGTCTCTCCTATCCATCACCTTTACAAGCTTTTGAAGTTTCTTAAGAATGAAGGCTAAAAAAAAAGATTTCACCAGACAAGAATATCATGTTCAGAGCAGTTGAAAACAAATATTCTCTTGCTGTTCCTTTACTTATCCAGAACTATTTGTGGTGCTTTGTAGTAGTACAAACACAACCAACAACACTTGGTTGCACAAGGAAGCCAAAGGATACTGAATCAGCTCTTGGTTGGCTGCCTGGTTTCCTCTGAGTTAACAGCAGGCTCCAAAGAAAACACTTGGAAGAGTTCAGAAAGACTACTGTGAAGCAAAAGATCACATGCAATAGTGTCTTCTACCCACTGTCAAGCAGTAGTAAGCCCAAACCTTTTGAAATGCAAGTCATTTATCTTCAGAAGACTATAGGAGAAGTAGTGCTTTCTGGAGGAAACATGAAAAAGCAACCTGGCAAGACTCATACCGTGCCCATCCTGCTGGCACATCCCATACAAGAAATAAAGAGAGGCTGAACTTCTTACACTCTGACCTGGTTATGTGTGACTATATGCCATACAAAATATAGTCAAACACCCAGAAATGTTATCAAAACAATATTAGTGTTCTTGCTTGTCTATACACAGGCAGAGGAAGCCTAGAATTATGGCTGAAACTCTAGCCCCAAACAATATTCAAAGATGACTTTTAGAACACTTTGCATGCTTATATATTTAGGAATACGTGGGCCTACTTATTTATAAGAAATACATCCAAATCTGCACCTCCCAATTTACCAAGCTCCTAAAGCCATTGGGTGTTTTTAATTTCATTTTTGTGTAAATTTTTTTACGCACAATCAGCTGACTAATCAACGTCAGGGGGTTAACTATTGCCATTTTTTCTTCACTGAATGCATGTAAAAACAAAGATTTAAGTTCTTAATGTATCATACATTGAGAGAGAAAAAAAAAAAAAACACCAAAAAACCACAAACCAAACCAGGATCAACTGAATTCACTGCAAAACCCCATTGATTTCACTGGTGCTGAGATTTTCCTGTGGTCCAACAGCAAAACAAGGAATGAGACTAGATCCTTCTTTTAGTCTTTTCTTTCTATCTT
This sequence comes from Arenaria interpres, assembly GCA_013399435.1. Classification (NCBI taxonomy): domain Eukaryota; kingdom Metazoa; phylum Chordata; class Aves; order Charadriiformes; family Scolopacidae; genus Arenaria; species Arenaria interpres. The sequence continues at coordinate 65,544 of VXAK01003438.1, read as the reverse complement.
GCTGTGCCAATATCTTGTTATTTGACTCTGCTGCTAGTGTCTAACACATTTCAGCTAGCATGAGTTTCTTCATCATCAAAATTCTTTTTTTAAGAGGAGCTATTTACTATTGTTATTATTTTAGTAAAAATTCACTTTGCAGTGCCTATGAAATTGCATCATGGTTCCCTGGCCCTTCAGAGGTGAACGTTACTAAGACAATCCTTGAATGATCATTCCAATTCCCCATAAACAGGAAATCTTATTCAGTCATGCTTCATCTCTTCCTTTTGATCATTTCCATAACAGATAATCTCTGAAATTTTCGAAAGTAGGATTAAGTAAAAACAATGGTGAATCAATGGGTTCCATATCTATCAAAAGAGAAATCTTCATGCCTTATCAACTTCAATTTTTTGAACAGAACATGGTGTTCTTGCTTTGGGAGCGAAAACACAGGGAGAATTAGCACACTGGGACTGAAGCACGTGTACGAACATAAGCACACACTTCATTGTTAAGTCATCCTCTGAGTCTAAATTTGATTAATGAAAGCTGTTTTCTCCTATCAGTGATCAAAGCGTCCATTAAAGCTAAATGGCTGATGTAAAATTGGGTGAAATCACAACTCGTAGCCTCAAAGAAAACCTCGAAAGTGCACGTGTGTGCGCACACACACTCACACTCACACGCACCACCACCTTCCGAAACGTTTCCAAGCTGTCTGATCCCTGAGCAGTTCTGTGGATAACTCAAATCTGATATGATTGTGCTGAAATCAGACATTCCATAAAAGGGCTTAGAATGAGCAAAAGGGAACATGTGGCCCAACTCTCCTCTCACACTCATATCAGTGCAAATTAAGACTAATACTGGATTAATTTTTTTGACAAGTTGCAGAAGTTTTATGAAAGAATCCAGTTTCTGGTAAAACCAAGGCTTTCACAGATTTCTGTTTAGCCTGACAAGACATTTCAAACAGGAAAACATTTTTGGCATTTTGCTCAGAAACATTTTCATTTTGAAACTAATTTTTTTTAGCATTAAAAAATTGTTAAACAAACCAAAAGTAAACCAAAACTTTATGGATCATTTCTTTATCCTTTCTGCAAATGGGAAAGTCTTACATCAAGTTGTCAGTTCCATTTCTATAGTGAAAATTAAAAAAAGGCAAACAGATAATTTAATATAGTTCCCAAGTCGGTTCAACACTGTCCTGACTGTATGAAAGTAACAATGTACTCTCTTTCCATGGGTCAATTTTGTTTAAACCATAAAATCAATTAATATTTTCAGATGTTTCATTTCACAGACCAGAAACCGCCTCCAGCAAATTTGATAAATTCCTTAAAGATTTCTTGCATTTATACAAAGGAAATTACAAGGAGCTTTACAGAAAATTCATACTCATGAGCCGTCATTAAAGACAACAGATTCCCACTTGCAGTTTAACACTTTTCATTGCTCGAGAGCAGGAAGTAGTAACGTAAGGTGTACTCAGTTCATTCCAGTTTATCTTCACTTAGATTTTCCTTCTCCCTCCCAGGAAGGTTCAAAGGGGTCTCAACATAAATCATGAATTAAAATGTAAGTTATATTCTCATTTATGCTTGTAACAACCTTTCAATAATATGGTAATGAATGTTTTGTTGCAAATAGAGCTCAGTTCACTCAGCCAGACCCCACTGGCCAGCAGTTCCAGCTCTTGGAACTGCTTCATATCTGGCTAAAAGGGAATAAAATAGCAATCCTTGAGGTAACTCCTTTTGAGTTGAAATGACAATTCATTTTCTCTACTCAAGAACAGAAGCAGATGCCTCTACTGAAAACTGTGCTAGCTCTAACGGTAGGTTTTGTGATGGGCCCATCTCTGCAACTATGTTACTGCTGAAGACTTAGTTCATTTACTCCATGTTGACAACTTTCCGACTTTTACAGTCTAAGACAGGTTTGAATTGGTAACAAAAAAGTGAACTGATGGGTATGCATTTTTTTTTTCCATATGAGCTTCTTAAAATCTTTGTAAAACTATAAGTATCACTAAATTCTATCCTTCAGATCTTTTACTCTTTAGCTTGAACTCCAGCTCTGGTAAGATATAATTTTCATACACTGATGGTTTGTTTACAGGAGACTCACTGTGATGGTCTGATCCTCTTAGTAATAATAATAATAATAATGAAACTTGGAAAAGAAAAAATGTGTACGCCCACCAGCTTACCAGGGAATCGCACAACATTCTTGATTGCTGAGGAGTTGTGAACATACAAGATTGATGTTCCGTGTATGCATACACACCCACTCTGCCTTGTTCACTTGAGCAATCTTCAACATTACTATTACTATTTATCAGTATCACTTGGCAGCCAAGACTGCATGATGTGGCCAGAGAGCTGATCCAGTGTTCTTTAAAGTCAACAGAAATCTTCCCACTCTTTGAAGGATTACGTCTTGATTTCTTTTTGTCTTTGGAAAGTATCTGTAACTTTATTTTCTATGCTTAGTCTTCCCAGAAAGACATACTTTTTAAGGGTTAAATAGTCCCATGAAGTGTAGCATGGACTGCTCTCTCTGATGTTTTAAAAGCTGGTAAAATAGCTGTTCTCACTCTAACTTCATTTTCTTAGTTATCTATCTATAAGTCTAAGTTAGACCAGTAGATAGCTATCCAAATTAGACAAGTAGATATCTAGGATGAAGGAGGGGAGAGAGTGAAAATATCAGTCCTAAATGGACAGGACGAGTTAATGGCAGCATTATTAGCTAAATATTTTTTTAGTCTGGGCACAGAAAAAACACTTAAAAATCCTCTCTGTCTTTAAAGGAAAAGCTGAAGAATGATCACAGCTTCAAGGTGCTGGTTGGCTTTTACCAGAAAAAAATACCTATTGAATATTGTCGCCACACAGATAAGTCACTGGGAAAAAGCAAGAGTGAAGTCACAAGGAAGAGTTATGTCTTGCCAGTTCTCATAAGGAGAGAAAGGATAATGCCAGGCCACCACCGTTAATGCATTCTCAGACCTTTCCCGCACACTGTGAAGGACTCGGTCATTGTGTTGGAGCTGCAGAGAATTTCCTTCCCAAACCTGAGGCAGGAAACAGGGGCACAAGGGAACAAAAGAAGAAAGAGAAGTCCTGGGATAGTTCCATTATAACCACATGTGACACTGCAAAATATTTCCCTTCTCTTCCGCCATAAAAACATCTAAATTAAATTAAACTACAAACCTGGACAAGAGGTGGTCTTCAGTTCTTGTTGGATTTGCCCTCCTTTACTCCATGTTCAGACTTTTGTCATATGATTGGTATTACTTATTCTTTCCTTTCCTGCCCAGCAAAAAGCCTGAAGGGCCTGACTGGCCAGCCAGGAAAAAGACACAGAGAAATTGGTAAGTTACCAGAAAACCCTCCTGATTACCTCCCTCTCATTTGAAATGGGATTCAACAGATTTACTGCTTAAAAACCTAATTTTTTTAAAATTGCTTTTCTTTTCCTCCTTTTCCCTGAGCAAAACACCAGTGCTCATTTTTTCCTGGAAAGATATCCACTCCGGTCTAGCAAGTGAAGATTAATACATCACTGTTATTGCTAAACCAAAGACACTGGAAGAATGTTTGCACTCCAAGCCTCCATTGACTCCAGTAGGCTCTGTACTGGGAACCTCTAGGGAAAACATAATATGAGACTAAACAGGTTTTCCAGTAATCACATATATTCATTCTTCCTAGCGCAATAAGACACACCAAAGAACACTCATTATTAACCAAGAACATTTTTAAATTTCCAAATACGTTCTTCCCCAGTTAAATGTATATATAAACAGCTTGAGGATATACTTTAATAGTTCCCCTCAGTATTAATCACTGAAACACACACAAAAAAATAGCTCACACTTCCACCGAAATAGTTAAATGCTGAAATTTAAAAAAGGATCTTTCCATAACAGGATTGGGAGTATTACCTCTGGGCTAATGCATACAGTAAAGGAAATTAAAAGAGGCTGCAAAGCAAAAGTAAAAGTAGAGCTGGCTCTTACTGAAGTCAATGGCAAAATTCCTTTAAACTGCAGTAAGACAAAACCAAGCCCCAGCAGCCTGGATTCACTACAAAGCCATGGGAGATTTTAAAACATAAGTAATAAAAATAAGGAACAACAAAACAATGATTAATACTATGAAGGTAGAAATTACACCTATTAATATTTAAAATACTTCTCCAAAGGCACATTTTATTTATTTTAGGATTAGTATGCACGTTATTAATACAAAGCAAGGATCTATTTTCTTAGTCTAATTGTTGGGGTTTTTCTTCACAGCATAAATGCAGAGTAAATGCATTCATATTTGTATATATCTTTACCATGTGTGCCTGCGGAGAGGGAAGGACCATAGTTACATGGGCAGGAAACAGAAAATGTTCCATTTTCCAAGCTTATCCTTGCCTTCAAATCATTACAATGCCAGATTTTATCAGGAACGCTGCTCTAAAAAAAATTAAAGAGAATTTCAGTTCCAGATGGAGTCTACAGTGATGTTACAAAGATAATATGAGGAACAGAAAGTGGAAACAGATGTGTCATTTTTGCAGAGATGGATTACATTAGTGTAAAACTCTCCAAATGTTATGCGAGTTGTGACATCTGCAGCAATATTTTCAGACCTGGGTAGATCTCTTCCCCTCCCCCTGTGGATTTCCTGGTGTGGATGGTCATTTCTTTCTTTACAGCTTCATAGATTGCAAGGGACCATCTACCCTCACCCTCTCACAGACTGCAGGACTTCCCTGAATTGATTCCCAAAACAGGCTTGCCTGGAATTGCAGCAATAGACAGCCCATGACTCTGCTTGCTAGTCATACCAACGGATTTTTAGTTGCCAGACTGAAAAGCCGAAACCAAACTTCTCAGCAGAGCCATCCTCTGAGCCCATTCGCAGGGTTGTCATCACTTTTGCACAGTCATTAGTTCCTCTGTTGCATTGCCGTAACTTTTTATCCTCGGATGAATGACCTTTCTGTATGAAAATAAATTATTCTCTCTCTCGGCGCATCAGTACTCTGAGCCCTTCTCTTTGTATCATTTCCTTCATGCTCAGTCTCAGTCACCTCTGAAAACCCCAACAGAAATAATTTTCATATTTTCTTTTGTATCAATGATGAAAATGTTACCAATGCAAAGGCCAAGAACCACCTGTTCTCTTATTAATGACAGCTTCCTTACATGCTTACAATTTGAGACCTCCTGTTGAGGTTTTAATCTATGCTATATTACTGATTGTCTCCTTTGTGTCTTGACCATAATCCCAAAGGCCTAAACACTTTGATGCTATTGTCTTTTTCAACCAAACTTAACTCAATGTTTTAAAAATAAAATATCAAAAGCTGCTTTCTGTAAACCTATGTCAATTGGTGTTGGCATTAGGACCATCCCTTCAATTTTCATGTAAAAGGTCTTCTGCAGCTTTCCACAATTCTTCCAGCTATTGGCATCACCCTCTTAATCTCTTAAAATATTGGTAGGGGATTAATTTTTCCCAGTTCTAGGTGAGAACAAATATTTAGAGAGAGGCTTATCAAGCTAGCTAATTTCAAAATACATAATTTTAATGATATGTGTTTGGTGTCTTCCCAAATGCTGGATTACTGACATGAATATACTTCTTGGCTCTTTCCCTGTATTCAGGACATGACTATTTACTGAGCGGTTCTGCCCCTGTATGTCATTAGAGAAAATTCCACCACTTTCTTCTAGCAATGGAGCATTACAGCTGTAAGATTTCTTATTATATGTTAAAACTTTCCTCTTACAGTTTAGAAGTAATCTGGGGTTCTCTCTTTGTGCGCTTGTATTTTCCCTTAACAAGAGTTGGATGATTCCTACCTCCTGACTCGTACCACTACCAAATTTGCCTTTCTTCCATTTTTGATATAAATATGCATTTTTCCTGTTTGGTTGGGGGTTGGGGGTTTATTGTTTGTTTTGGGGGTCTTTGGGGGCTTGGACTTTGGGTTGGGTTTTTTGTGTGTATGTTTCATATCTGTTTCCACTTTCCCTTTGAGCCAGGGTTTTGTTTTGTTTTGTTTGGGTGGTATTTTTTTTTTAAAACCAATATGGCCTTCGCTTTCAATTGTGGCTTTTGGAGCATTTGGTAAAATATTCCTAAACAGCTCCCAATTATCATTCACATTTTTCTGTTTAAATGCTTTCTCCCAAATGATTTAGCTCTTAATTGTTTTCAGCTTTATGAAACTGCTCTTTCAAAGCACCAAGAGAGGGGGTGTGTGAGAATTTATTTTACAGTTTTTGCTAGTTTGAACACTGTTTTGCTTTCATATACCTAATATAATATTGCTGAAGATGCAGAGTTAAGCATTTATTATAGTGTTAACACTGGGTTTGAATTTTCCTCTTACCTACCAGAGTAAAGTGCTGAATTGAGAAAAGGATAAAAAGAAAATCCTAAAACTGTTATAATGTTGAAAATAAGCATTTAAAGCACCAGTCATCATAATCAGTCCTGTCACTTAGTGCTGCGATATTCTTACAAGCAAAAAAAAAATAGGGTTTGATTCATAGTTTGTTACCGGATAAGCAGATGAATCTTCTTCCTCCAAGACGGGTCAGATTTTTTCAACAGACACACTCGCACTGCCCTTCAGAGTTCCACCATTCCTCTGAAACCTTTCTCAAGTATCTTGACTTTTGCTGGATGCTTGGTGAAAAGGCAGGTGGGCTTTTCAGTCGAACAACCAAACTCTTTAGGGATCTGGGAAAAATGGGGTTTCAGAGAGCAACAATACATCAGTTTCTACATTGAAAAGCAAACAAGTTTATATATTCAAAAGAAAGATACAATAAAAATTTGATTTTTTCAAACTCACTAGGTGCTCGACTACATCTAATCACCAGGTCAATAATCAAGCTGTCATGAAGTTCAGTTGACAGATGCTCCAGTTTGCTCAGAAAAATTACAACTGGATGAAAATGCTTTTTTTTATCCAATCCCAATTTTTTTAGTCAATTCAGTGGTAACATAGGGAAAAATAAGAACCCTGACAAAGAATAACATGCTTCTTTGTGCTTGTAGTCAAAGTTAAATACATTTGAAACTGATATTCATTGGTGACCCACTGGAAACATCTCCCACGTGACTATTCTCCTCTTAACGGGATTAAAAGACATGTAGTAACTCGCATGAATTACAAGTGAATTAGTTGAAGTAGTCACTTGAAAACATCCGCTGTGGAATTGGCAGAAGTAATTTGGATGCCAAGTTCAATTTCCTTATTATCGTAAGGGAGCTGGTCCTTCTGAAACTACTGACACTGAATTGAAAAACTGTCAAGATTATACTGCCAAACAGTTTTAATGAATTCTTTGGAAGCGGTGAGGGATGGTCACTTGTGGGAGATGAGCCAAAAGAAGTAGCCTTCAGGTCTAGTGACATATCAAAATTGTTTCCAGACAACTTTTAGGTGTGTGGTTTGGATTTGCCTTTTGACATAATCAACTACACCCCTCAGGGCTGACATGTTTTGTCCAAGCCTGGTCAGTAATAGGCTCAGGAGGGGACCCAGACGGTTAAGGGAGGGAGAGGTTTTTACAATGTAGTCATGGAGGTATTTATTCTTCAGTTGCAAACACATTGACACATCAACCACTATCTTGAGTGTTCCCAATCAAGAACTATTTCAAGAGTAAGAGCAGACTTAGTCTGGTCAGCCACTTCCGTTTAGTGTACTAGAGGAAAGGCACAAAATTTTTCAGAGCAGTTAGTCTTCATTTCACTTATCATAGCAAGAAGTGAATGATATAAATAGGTAAGAAGAGAAGTTCAAATAATTGCTTTTTCTCAGTTTGATGATTGATTTGAGGGAAACAAAACAATGGAGAGAAATAAAGTGCAGGTTTGGCTGAAAGAAAAAAAAAAGCTTTTTAAAAGAAGATAACACAGACTGAACAGAAAGTTTAATTTAGAAAGAGAGTACTTCCTTTGAGGTGTCTGTAGTAAGAGCCTCAGAAACAAAAACTAGATTTAAGAAGACAACACTTTCACCTAACAGCTCAACAAGTAAAATAATGCCCACACCTATAGGGACTTTGGTTCCATTTATTAAGGACTTTTAAACCTGCATCACCCTGTTCCTTAATAAACAAACAACCAAGCTCTAGACTGGTATTAGAGAGGGTATCCTCAATCTCTCATTCATTAAAATACAAGGTTATAATAGGAAATAATCACAGATGAGAAATTTGCTTTCCCATCTCCCAAGATGATGGACCTAATTTTTAGTCTAGAAACTAATTTTCTCTGTTGCTTCAAAAAATATTTAGATAACTTACATAAAGTAAAACACCACTGACAGAAGAGGGTAGCTTGTATGAGAAAACCTTAAAGAAGATTACTAGAGCACACTTCCAAGTTCAGATTATCTGTTTCACGCATACAATGCTGTTAAAACTCTTTAGAGTTGAAAAGTACTTAGAATCTAAATCTCCCACTTTCTAAAAAAGTCCTCTGACTTCTGACTATTATTCACAATACTAGACCATCCTCTTCCAAATAGACACACACCACCAGCACGTGAAGATGAATTCTATGCCATTACTGCATATTAGGAATCCCAGAAATTACATTCCCAGAAATAAAACTTTCAAACATCTAAGGCAAGGAGATATCAAATTTCTTGACCCCAAACCTCATTAAGCAGAAGGCAGGCTACTGTCACGAGTTCAGTCAAACCAGACGAGCTTCAGGTGCACACCCAGTCATCATCTCAAGTGACCCACAATGCCTTTTTTTCATTCATCACTGGGAGCTGTTGCATCAGGTATGCTCCCAGGAGCTGGACCAGACTGCTAGCTCTCTATCCTCTGCATGTGTACTGAAATTGCAGTTTAGCTACTATTGAAAATCTTGCCTGCCATGCCTTTATCTAAAGCTTTGCAGTTATCAAAGCAGGTCACTGGTTCTGCATACACAGATGTCTTAGGAAAGACCCAGTAAAACCATGCAATATTCTCCCAGGCATCTGGTAGATTTCCATGTGCCACTCGTCCACTGGAGCTCCAGCTTAGTCTCTTCACTATCGAGGCCAAGTGCAATGGTTGACAGTCTTGTCTTCCTCCAACATCCACATTATTAGCTCAAGAGTTGTGCTCTACACTGTCTACTTCCATTTTATAGGTATTACTGTGAGTCCCTAGCTCCCTGGTGGATTACCTTTCTTCCTTAGCAGCTGCATGCTAGATGGTAGTACTAAGAATCTCAGTTTTTCAAAAAAGAAGAGTAGAAGTTTGCTCCTAAGTGTATTTTGAGGTTCCAGTCACCTCCTCAGTAACCCAGCAGCAGTATGATTTAGGACAAGACAGATGATAGGGGAGGGAAGGGAGTGGAGACCTCCAATGACGGAGATACAAAGAGCAAAAGAAAAAAAAATATATACATACAGATAGACATACATAAGTAAATAAAAATGGATACTAATAAGAAGACAAAATGAACGGAAAATAGCAAGATTCAAAGAAAGGGGAGAAGGGGAAGGGGGAAAGAGCAACAAAGTATAAGAAAACATTCAATCAATCACATTTTTAAGTCAGGCTGAAACTAAAAGTGAAAAACCCTCAACATCTGTCAATTAAAAAGTTCTGTTTAGAAAATGCTTTCCGTGGGAAAAAAGTTACATTGTGAAACTATTTCTTTTTATTGTCTTTAAAAGTTATAAGTTCTTTTTTCTTTTCTTTTCTTTTTTTTTTTTAAGTTTTGGAAATAAAAGGCTAAATCAAAAGGTATCACAGTTTTTCTGCTGATGCAGAAAAAAATAATTCTTATCTGCACTGAAGTGAATGGCAAAACCGTTTATGACTATTTTGGTCCAGAAATGTCAACCATACTTTTACAAGAGGTACCAGCAGAACATTTCCAACATGACCCGGCCACTAAAACCTGAAACGTTGTAACAAAAGGGTGGAAAAAATATAACAGATTGAAAGGGTTTAATTAGGATCCTGACGGATTGTGTCAGCTTTTCTTCTATTCAGAATTTATTCTGGCGTAAATCTGAAGCTGACATGGATAGACTAATAATGATTAGGAGAAAATATAGACCAAATGCCCTTCTCGTTACTTTCTCATTTATGTATTGTTATATGAGTCAGGGGGCTCTCAAGGAAATCAGGCAGCGGGAAAGATTTAAGAGAAGTCGCAACTCATCTGAATGGCAGCAGCTTCCCAGAATAAAGAGGAAAATGCATTTTATTTACAAAATATCAGCTGCTTCAAAGTGGCAGAATATGTCTGTGAGAAAAAACATCTATAGAGAATAGAGTTAAGAGACAGAAGCTTTGCAACTGGAAAAGCCTCTCCTCTAAATGAATAAGACATATGGGAGATCTCTTTCCTCCCCTGGTAATGGGCACAGACAGCGATGCAGTGTCAGAGCTGCCCCTTTCCTTGTGCCAGCGACAGCAGTGATGCTGCTGATGAAAATGAGATTTCCCTGGGTGCACACAGTGTCCAAAAACCAAATAGGAAAGGACAGTGTCAATGAGTTTTTTAATAATCATAGGAATGCTGAGGAGATTGTCAGGGAAATGAAGGTTATGGGGAGACAGACTGTGTTGAAGACTGAAGGAGATGTCTTGAATTTCTGGAGTCAAGGGAAAAACTTCTGGCATCTGCAGGGCCAGGAGCTCACCCTCAATGTGTAAAATGGTGAATGTAAAACTTACTGAAGGGAGCAAATCATTTCCATATCAGAGAGAATTCTGTCAAGGAATCACTCCCCCTGATAAACCTACCACGATGATTTAAAAGCAGATCTTCTCATTGCCTACTAATGGTGATGTAAATGAAGCTTAAAATGACCATGAGAAAGAAGCTTCTGAAATTATGGGATGACAACATGTTTACTTGTGACAGGAGTCATAAGACTTTTCCCTAAGCTGAATAATTTGAAATAAATCTCGGAGCACCGCAGAGGTATGTCAATTCTCGTATGTCAAGTTACTGCAGAAAACCTCCCTGTGCACTCTGGGTGAGGGTCTTCCTATGATCTAACGCAATTAAATAGCATATCCGTAGCTGGCCTTGGTCAGAATACACACATTAATCATCCTATTTTACCTAGTATCCAATAAAATCGGTAAGATAGCAGTTAGGAACACCACCAACCCAGAAGAGAATTAGCCTGGATGAAAAGCTTACATCCCAGTTTCCAAAAGCTAAAATCTATCCCAGCTTCTTCCCTCTCTGCTCATTTTCCTCTGCTGAAAAGTGACAGTGATTGATGTCTTCTCCCACCCAAAGTATGCTGTGGTTATTGCTCCTTATGGTTAGAATTAAGCTAACAGCCCAGCTCAAACTCTCACCCGTTTAGATGAAGTATTTATTAGCCACGAATCCCTCTGTTCTTACACCACCTCAAAGTTCTTGTGTACGTCACTGAGGAACACAAAGGGAAGGACTCTGGCATTCAGTCGGAGGCTCCAGAAGCAAGCCCTCTAATAAGGCGAGCAGGCATGGAACGGCTCTGAAGGCCCAGATGTTTAAACCATATGAAGCTGCAGAAGAAAATAAAGAGCAGCTGAATTACAAAGGCGGGAAGGATACAATGTTTGTCTATGGTTAAACTACTGTAAACTTTGAAATCTGTATTATGGAATCCATTAGAAAACCCATAACTTTGATTTAAAAGTAATAGTCGTAAGATACTTACTTTGCCATTATTTATGGTATAATGAGAAGGTACATTACTAGAATCCCACAGACTAAATAGATGGATTTCATTAAAACTGTCCTGATGAAGAGTAAAATCGAAGGAAAAAGGAAATAACAATTTTTATTTGATGCCAATTTATTTTCACAGAGCGCATTGCGCAACAGAAACCTAAGAAGATGAAAAGACAGGGAAAACTTCTCCCTTTCTTCCATAGTATAGTGGAGCTTTTTAATGGTATTTGAAGGGCGGAAATGACCTACTTCCAGTTGCTTCTATATTAAGAATCTGGCTACATATCCAAGACTTGCCTGAAGAATCAAAGCAATGTACAAATTCAGATCAGGATTGATTTGTCAACACATCGGTTAAATAGAAAATTTGTTGCTAAGAACGTGCTGTAAAAAGGAGTACTTTAAAGTCTGCCCTGGTAGGGTCCTTCAGGGACATACCTCCGATGCTCACTTTGCCTCCTTCCCAGCTCCCTCCTGCTCGTCCTTCTTCTCTCCGCTCTGATTGCTGTCCTGGGGAAACAGAAATAGCAGGAGAGTTATGGTTTTGTGCCCCTCTTTTGGGTCAGCTTTTCACTCCAAAAGGCCCACAGCCCAAGCCTGAACAAAGGGGAAGCAGGACTGCCATGGGCATTGGGTGTTTCATGGGGACCTCTCTCCCTGCTGGACTCAATGAAGCCCCATGAACTCACTCACCTCCATCCCAAAACTGCTCCTGCCAGAGTGGGTTCTCACAAGACAGCTCTTCTAGGAAGACTGCCATGACCACAACAAAGAGACTGTCCTATCTTACAGATTCAATGTCAAAATAAGCATCAGGTGAAGTCTGCTGGACTGGCAGAAGTCCCAAGACCTTGTCTCCTGGCTGGTAAACCATCACTGCACCAATGCCTGTGCAGGGGATGCAGTAGAAAAACTGCTCTCCACTTTTTCTGCCCCAAGAACATTACGTGGTGGTTTATGTTTGTGGTATCGAGACAGATGGTATCTCACATAACATCACTTCTGGGGCTGCACCCACCCCACGCAGAGCGCAGGTGGGAGAGTAATGAATGATCCAGTATTTATATATGATTAACTCATGGAGACACAGGCCGTCCTGAACTGTTAACTCCAGCCCTGTGTTATAATTAAGGACATGATGTAGTCTATAGTCAGTTTTACAGTACATAGAGAGCGTTCTGTCCCCGAACTCCGTTTCTCTGCTTTCCAGCTAAAATGGCCATTTCCTCCCTACTAGTTCTGTGCCACTACTTTCCTCCACCTTAGTCATGTTTCTGACACGCTGCAGTTAGCTTCCCCAAGCATGCTAGTGCTTTTCCACTTCCAGCCCACGCTCACCACCACCCAAGGCAAAGAACCAGAACTGGGTGCAACCTTCAGGTGAGCACTCAGTGCTCAGCCAGCCTTGCTCAGAGGTGCTAAAGCTCTTCTGGCTCCACTGGAAAGAACTCTCCTGTTTTATTCTAGGCCATACTTACATTTTTTGATGACAGATTATATCAGCAGCTCGTTAGTAACCACCATAACTCGAGTTTTCTTCTCTTCTCTTCTTGCCTTCCTTTGCATTTCATTTTAATACATATATCCCCTTGGGATGGTGGAGCCCTCACGCACACCCACCCGTGCAGCACTACATTCCGGACCTTACCCACATCAGAAGCATTTTCCAAATCTGTGTCACCCACTTGTTTAGTAACGGCCTCCAGTGCGTTGGGTTGAGGCACAGCCCAGTGGAAGCTGAAGTCTGCAAACAAACCACATCTCACTGAATACCTGGAAAAACGCATACCTTTGCTTGCAGCTTTTCGTTAGGAAGTCGCATCCACTGGTGCTCACATGTGCTTCTCAGATGTACCCCTGTGTGCACACACAGAATATGAGCATTAAAAGAGTAGGCTTTAAAACTGCTCAGTCATTTTGGTAATTTCACACTCTCAGCTATTAAACTAATGGCCTGAGCAGCTGAATTTTCTTAGGGATGACATGTTCTCAGACAGACTGTAAATTCCAATTATGAAGAAACTTTGATGCTCCCATTTCTTGTTCCTATTCTAATGTTTTAAACTGTTGATGTTGATTTATTAGGAGTTAAAGCATCATTGCAAGAAAATAAGAGCCATGAAGTCCTTTTTCACTCGTCTATTTTTAAATCTACAGACTTTTTGACCATCACTGCCTTACAGTGACACCTTCTGGAAAACCTAGGAGGAGAGGGAAAGCTGCTCTATGGAGGAACAGAATGTGTGTGGGACAGGCATGAATCAGCATGGATCAGCATTGGAGCACTCTCTTCTTGAAGACATCTGATGTTAAAATACCTGCACAGTTTTATAGCCATCCTACAGCTTCAGAACTCTTTAAGAAAATTTATCTATCACTAAGTCATTAATCTAGTCATATTTTTTTCCTACCATAACAGAATACTCAATGTAGGGTGGCAGTAGTATCACACTCTTAGCATCTCACAGAAGTAAAACCAAATAAAACCAGAATAAATTATGTTTGTTGAACAAAAATTTATTCTGTTTCAAATCCTCCCAAAAACCATTGCTGTATGTTGAGAGGGACACTTGTGCTAATACTCAAAGTCTTCAAGGAAGAATACTAGTTGAAGTACACATATTTCTAGCTTGGTTAGGCAGACAAAACAGGGGAAAAAACCTCAAAAATCCATGAGAGGAGAGTAGCAGAAGATGTGAAAATACATTTTCCATTTCTAGACAGCAGTTCAGCTGCTGACAATCCACTGTCATGGCACTGCTCCCAGTTTCATCCACTGCTCCCTCAGTGTTTAACTCAGAAAGGAGTTAAACTGTTGGGATCAACGGTAGTTCCTGAGGCCACTTACAACACACTATTGCAAGAGCGGCTCTGTTGTGTCTCACTAGACTTAGAAACAAGAAAGACTTTGATGTTGGTTGCCATTTAACCAAATACAAGTCTTACAAGTAAGGTCTGGGATCTGGGTATGGCCACATTCAGTTCATTAGCAGCACTATGCTGAAGAATAGCCTGTGCAGGGATGGCGTAGGAGGACAGTTTATAATAAAAAGCTGAAATCTAACTAAAAGCAGAGCCCTAGGCCCCCCCTCAGAGTGTGGCAGGGTGACTTTCCAAATTCTCATCTATGGACGTCATGAATAGGAACTCCAAAATGTCTCAATATCCTTACCCATGTTGTCACTGATGACCCCAGTGCCACAAGTCTCCATCAACTTGTATAACAGTGCTAGCTGTAAATTTCCAGCTCATTCGTTAGTATACGTAAGCATGGAATCAGCACAGCCATACTGATTTAAACCAGATGAGGATCTGACCTTTAGTTTGGACACAGGATCATGTGGGAGAGGAAATTGTATCATATGGGAAAGAGCCATCACAACTGTGGAAGCATTACTCAGGTGAGCTGTACTCGTAGGGGACCGATCCTTGTGCCCAAACCCACCAGGCTCTCTGGCACTGGCTCAGCCCAGAGTGCTCCCACCACCAAGCCCCCACCCTGAGAGACAGGGCAGGCGGGCACCACGGTGTGGCAAACCTGGTCTGATCTGCCACCCACGCAGATAGGCTGCGCCGAGGGATACCTGCTGTGGGGACATCCCAGATTTCCAAACTCCAGAGAAGTTCAGCCTGCACAATTGGCCCATCTGGTCCCAACGTGGAACCAGCACATGGCCAAAATCTACATTCAGTGTCAAGAAACTGAAAATCGTCCCAGTGCTGTGAGCAAGAGAAGACTTCAGCCTTCAGGAGGCTGCTGAATTCACAGCAGAGGTCTTCCCAATGCTGATTGTTCCAATTATTCATTTCCAAAGGTTTCCACTATCCTTCATGCTTTGGTAGTTCTTTTTTCTGATTCCATCTGAAAGAGGACTTTAGCAGTCCCAAAAATAAGTTGTACTTACAACATGAAAAGCAGTCAGGGAGACTTTGCTATGCAGACACACTTTACAGACTAAAAGAGGAGAAAAATCCATGGAGCAATAAAACAAGATCTCATATAATTAGGGTTGATTACAGATTTGATCCAAAATCCATGAAATTTCCAGGCTTGTGCTTTCCATCCCTTTAGAATTGATTGAATTTGGTCCTTCAGCCTCACACAGAAGGTGAGGTTCTAAGGTGACAAATGCCTAGCAGCTGGGGGTTTCAGAAATACCAGGTACTGTAGGATTTGAAATAAAGCAAAGATTTGTCAACCCTGATTTTATTTCTGTATATTTCTAATCTTATTATGTCCATGTTGTTATTCCAAAGGCTGTGCCCTCTTCTACCAACTCACTACGAGGGAGGTCGCAAGGTTGGGTATAACAGGTGTACTATGGAGAGTGTAAGATGGAAGGAGACGTAACAGATACTCACTGGAACTCACAGGAGCAAAAAGGGAAAGAGCAAGAAGCAGCAGGGATGATCTGAGAATAGTGAGGAGAGACCAGCACCGTGATTTAAATGAAAGGGGCGTAGAGCTGGAATGCGAGCAGACGGCTATCTTAGAATTTAATTTTCTTTTTTTTTAAAAAAAAAAAAGGTAAGCAGATTTGTCACAATAAGCTCTGACCATTTTTTGAAGACTTGCAATAGCTGCTCTTGCTGAGAGTCTAGAAACAGCACTGCAGTAGGAGCACTAGAGAAACTGAAAAAAGAAAAGGCTCTTTGCAAAAAGCAGCTGCAGACAGTGACTGTGAGGTTTTCTTTTTTCCTCAAGATCTGCTGAACGTTAAGAAAAATTATTCAAGATACAAGGGATGCACGTATTTTTCCCTGATAACTACGAGGATCACATGGCTATAACAAGAAGTTTATTTCAGCCTAGATATAACCCACTGGTCTTGAAACCACTGAACTAGAGAGAAAGAGAGGGAGACTGAGACACAAAGAGAAAGAGAGAGAGTGTGTATATTTGCAAAATAACACAATATGCTGGCTGCTATTGCTCAGCAAAGGACAGGGAGCCTTCCGTACTGTAAATATAATTATGATAAACTGCCCCTCATAAAATATTTAAATGCAAGTTTCTTTTCAATTCAAGAAACAATCTTCAAAAAGGACTGTTTACTGTAATAGTAATCTATATTAATTTACTACAACAATAACAGAAGTCAGTTCTCCAGTTGGTGTTTTGCTTTTACTAAAAAGCTTGAAATGGAAACTGTGGCCTTGATGAAAACTGTAAAATTCCAGTAAATGGGATTAGTCATCCTTTTGTGTGCCCCAGTTCCACATATCAAATAACAAGCAGTGACACTCACAGCTACCAAGTGGAAGCAAACATACTTCAAAAAGGGAAAAAAGCCACAGAGAGGATGAGTAACATTTGACATTTTCATGTCCGGAATTTCTGTAAATGTCTCCCTCCCAGAGGAGAAATACCTTCCAAAATATTTAGTTCATTGTGGTATTTCTCTTTGATAGAGTACTGTGAAGTCCAGAGGGGGAAACCCTTAATGAAAACATCTTAGTATTTAATTAACTCTTTGCAACCTGGGACAGTTTAAGGCCTTTCAAATCAAGATTAATATGCAGATGGCAAAGGGGAATGGATTTCAGTCTAAAAGATTCCTGATGCTTATGGAGAACTTCACAGAACTTTCTCCCCATCCAATAGAGCCCTGAGGCTTTTAATTTCATCCTCAGAAGAATTCAATTGAACAAGAACCTATTGATCACACCAACATTGTATGCCTGATCTCTCTGGTTTTGATGGAATATGAATTGCATCAGCCTTTAGAAAGGATTAATATTTCCATCACAGAGCTCAATGTCCCCAGCTGAAACCCTATATATTCATGTTCTGCATGTGTTGGTCACACAGCTTGTTGAGTCAAGGCCGGATGCATTCTGTTCCTTGTGCAATCCCAAGAAAGGCAACTGGATTGAAAAGGTTGCATATGTAAGTTTCTGAGTAAATTGTCTGTTGTTTTTGAGTAAAGCACCCAACTTTCATAAGATTTCAGCATACTGAATGGATCTTAAACACATTTCCAGAGCAAACATGCTGCCAAGAACATTGTATAACAGGGTTTTATTATTCTAATCCATGGTCAAATTACAGGACGATAAAAATACATTTAAAAAATGTAGTTACAAATTTCAACACTTGGCTCAAAATGAAATCAACTGTAGTAAACCTAAATCCTTGCAAGTACTTAGTGCTTTTGTTATTCTAACTTCATGCCATGGATCAGAAATAAAAATCCCAACATAATACCCCACTAACATCAGTTAAATCCTCACAAATACTGGTAACTCCACAGCATTGGAAACACCCTAAGTCATCTCTCTCCATCTTGCAAGAAAGCCATGCTCCACAGCAGTCCTATTCCTCAGCCTGATGAAGAAGGGTCTTCCTCCAGAAAATCAGCCCTGGATATCTTCCCTTGGTAATGTTGGTATAGAAGTCAGAATGGGAGAGCTCTGACCTCCAGGATGTCCGTGGCCCATTTCTAAATGGACAACTGAATTTCAGAGAGTGGGATTTCTTCTGCAATGGCCTTTATGGCCACATCCCAGTATTCCCACCCTGATGGACTGACCCAACAGTCAAGTGCACAGTTGAAGAACGGACTGAAGCCCTCGTAAAAGCCACCTGCTCTGCTTCTCTTGGGCACCCACAACCACAGCAGTAGGCCACCTACATCCTGGGCTGCACCAAAAGAAGCATGGCCAGCAAGGCAAGGGAGGGGATTTCTGCCCTTCTACTCCACTCTGGTGAGACTCCACTTGGAGTATGCGTCCAACTCTGGGGCTACCGACAAAAGAAGAACATGGACCTATTGCAGCAAGTCCAGAAAAGGGCCATGAAGATGATCAGAGGGCTGGAGCACCTCTTCTATGAAGACAGGCTGAGAGAGTTGGGGTTGTGCAGACTGGAGAAGAGAAGGCTCCGGGAAGAATTTATAGCAGCCTTCCAGTACCTAAAGGGGGCTACAGGAGAGATGGGGAGGGACTCTTTATCAGGGAGTGGAGTGATAGGATGAGGGGGAACAGTTTTAAACTGAAAGAGGGGAGATTTAGGTAAGATATTAGGAGAAAATTCTTTACTCTCTGGATGGTGAGACACTGGAACCTGCTGCCCAGAGAAGCTGTGGATGCCCCATCCCTGGAGGAGTTCAAGGCCGGGCTGGATGGGGCTTTGAGCAACTTGGTCTAGTGGAAGGTGCCCCTGCCCAGGGCAGGGGGGTTGGAACTCAATGGTCTGTAAGGTCCTTTCCAACCCAAACCATTCTATGGTTTTGTGGGCCTCAGGTTGAAATTTGCAGTATTTCACTGTTTGATTTTCACAAGTTTATGTCATACGTTTTGTAGCCACTCTTTCCCAAGAAGAACTAACTTGAATGAAGAAAATTAAGGTGCTCTTCTCTGCATTCACTCACAAACCATGCCAGGCAATGCCTGTGGATGAAAGGACAGCTGACACAGGCTGACCAAGGTAGTTTATACAACAGTAGGAAAAGGCTGTGCTCTCCAGGCTCACGGCAATTGGAGGACACGAGCCGCACAAAGCCTGGCAAACCCGAGCGGGGCTGCAGGCAGAGCTGGCAACGATGCCAGCAGAAAATCCCAAACACCCTCAAAGTTCTCCTTTTAAGCTACAGCTGGCAGCCAACTGTTCAACAGCTGCAGAGAAGAGGAGGAGGAGGAACAGGGAAACTTTATCATTTAACAGCATATAGCTTTGGTAGGAATAATTTCAGGGAAAAATACAGGAAGGAAAAAAAAATTACATGAAACGTATTGCCCTCCTCCTCTATTTTAAAAGGAACATGGCCATTTACAAATACGAGGTTTCTGTACCAGCTGAAAGACCAGCAGTAGCAGAACACCACCGATTATACAGTTTGTGAGATGGGACAAGAACTGGAGTTTAGCTGCCCTAGAAATATCCAAAGGAGGCTCTTCGAAGTCTACAAAATACAAATGCACGATCCCCAGAAATTTTGATGTTTAAAGAAAGCAAAGGCATATGAACAGATGACTCAGGACACCTAAATCAGAGCACGATTACCAAATGAGACACAAGACCCATCAGTACACTCCTCTAGGCACATAGCATCCGCTGATGAGAAGATGTATCACCCATTAAGCTGAATTAAGATGCACAAAGGAAGAGTGGTTTCTGGGAAAGAATTCCCAGTAAAGCCACACTGGCACGAGTAGCACAGACCACGTAGACTGACACAGAGCAGACCCACCACAGAACAAAAATTAATATCAGATCTTCATGTTCCCCAGGCTGCCTGCTAAAGGAGGCCAATAGGTACAGCACAGAAGAGAAAACCCGGAGCAGCATGTTGCTGCTTTTCTAAACATACTGATATGGGAGATTTAAACTCATATGCTGATGACTTCCTCATTAGAACTGTGCTATGGCACTATTTGCAGACTAAATTGCTACTCAGCATGTGCACTGTGTCCCTAATCTGGCCCTTAATAGGAACATATTGATACACACTCCACCAGATGGAATGCATTACACATTAAATATAAAAGTTGTTTTTGTTTTTAGAAGTCTATGTAACTTCACACACACACAAAAAAAAAACCCCAAAGAGTATATATTAATCATGTTTACTGATCTCTGGAGAGTATTAGTACACTTTGAAGTTAGCCTACTGTGCCAAGCCTCTGTCAGCTGAAGGCATAAATTTTCCTCTTTGCTCCTTGTGTAACTTTTTCTTTCTCTTCCCACCTCCCCTGAAATGAAGCAAGGTTAGGTTGGAACTAGATGCATTTTTGTCTTAGCCTGCAAGAACTTAGTAGATGTGTGAATGGGTGACTTCACTTTGAAGGTACGTGTTCTAGTACCCAAGCCATCTTTTCCACCCAGTAAAATTCTCAAACAAGCATCTTTTTTGAATTGTTCTGCAACAGAATAAAAACTTTTTGAAAGTACAACTCTACCCATTAGCACATCATTAGATAGCCAAGCTTCAAACCTAAGGCTGCAATTTACCTGTAGAAAGCAGTGATCTTAAATAAAGCATCTGAGATATGGTTTCCCACACATTGCAAGGCTTAGTAATAACAATCCTCCTTTAAATGAATAAGTATTTTGAATCAGAATACAGAAAATATAGTTTCCATTTGAAAAAAAAAACAAACCACCAGCTGCTAGAACATAATGAAGAGATGTGTGGATAAAACTGAACACAAAGAGTCACGCAGCATTTCCTTCCTTAAGACACAATGCCATCTAGCAGTGGAAAAGGAGTTATCTTTCAGCTATCAGCTGGTATAGGCATTCAAGGACGTGGCATCAGCCATCCAGCTCCTGGATGTTGTTCCCAGCATCTCTCTGCAAATCCTATCAAAGTGGGAATATCTCTTGAGTCTCTCAGCAAGAGGCTCTGAGAATTATTACGAAAGTGGTGTATAAAAGCACTTACTGGACGCCAAAGCTTGATAAGAGCAGCTCATGGAAGTCAGTCTAAACTATATGTGCTTCCACTGTTAACACCATCCTTAGCAGAGCAAACAAGGAAATAAATACTACAAAAACATCATCCTGTTCCTGCACTCAGAAGAGAAACATGGACTGCATATAAACAAAAAAGGCACACAGAAATCCCAGCTGTGAGATTTCTAGCATACAAGTCAAAGTTAAGGAAGCAAGGCGAATCTTCCTTTCAATCATATCAGCATAAGTGATTATTTGTGGCTATGCATAATCAATATCTATATCCATCTGCATTGCACTTGAAAATTCAGGCTTCTGATTTTGACTATCTGAACTGTACTGCAGCAAGTCAGCTACACTCGTCTGAAATCCGTGATGAACACACATGAGCCTCAGTGTATTATTCATAGCAAAGAATGACTGCAGTCACTAGTTGGCATCCGTGTTCAGTTGTTTAAGATCAAAGATAGCTCTCTCAGCTGGAAAGGACAAAAATCAAATAGGCTTGAAAGCTTATTGAGAGTCTATTTCCTCTCCCTTCCAAAAAGACAGCCTGCCCACAGCTAATCAAAGAGAAATTGAAAGACGGAGTGCACAGAAAGCAGAAGTGCCTCTTAAGCTACCAATAACACCAAAAATAGCAAAACCGGCCAAACACACTAGAGCATTTCAAACATAGTAACAGCTAACTTTATTTAAGTATGAAGTGGGTTTTTTGCAGCGGCAATGTTAAAATCCAACCTGCAACAAGTCCTGGTGAGTGAACCTGTTCCTTCAGGGTAGACCCAGACCACCAAGCAGAGCCACTGCTCTTTGTGGGGGGAATCATGAAGAGACTCATAGTTACCAAATGTGGTCTTCTCTGTGCAGCCATGATGGGAAGCTGCTCAAACTCTGCTTTTCTTCACTGTTGACAGGTTGGGAATGCATAAAATTCAAGAATGGGAGCATAAGAGGGATGTTTAAGACAGGGATGTGACACAAAAGATTGTCTCTGCCCTGGGGGAATTATCATTAACTCAACAACACCTGGAAAGACATTGATTTGCTTCACAAATGGGCAAGTAGATTTTATCTGACCATACAGCCAAACAAATACACCCTTTCTGTGTGCCTGAGTTGTGTGATCCCATGCCAAGACCTGTACTGGCTCTCAAAAAGAACAGGTTTGAAATGGATCTATCTCCATCCCATTAGAGGGACCTGTACTGTGCTATTCCTGTAAATGGTGGGTACCAAAAACTTACCCCAGCCTGGGTTCCTCACCATTTTCTACTTTGGTTTGTTTTTCTTTCTGGCATTTTCTGGGAACAAGAAGAGTCTAGTGAAGCATAGTTAAATACTAAAGAAAAATGCTACATTCATTTTGAAACACTGAAAAAATCATAAGAGTTTCTGGTCCACTTAAGTTTTCCCACAGTCTTCCCATTACACCCTAAATACACACACGTTGAAGGGGCAAAATTATATGGGGACCACACTCATAAAATATATTAGTAGGTCATACTAGACAGTGTTAACACGATTGTGTTGTGAAAGATCCTGCTATCAAAACAAACGCACATTATTCACAAGGAAGTATGAATAAGGTAACAACAAGCCACTTGAACTCTAAATTCCCACTTTTTTATTTATATCTGAAGTTTAACCTAATAGCAGTTTGATTTAGGGCATTAAACAAAATGGCCTCTTGGGAAAAAATGTTTGCCAGCATGTTTGTTGTTGCACCAACGCAAGATCTCTCTCTCTATTCTTAGCACGCCCAGAGAGCACAAGCTCTTTCACCCACAACCCAGCATGGATAATGATAAAAGATCAGAGACCCGTTTGAAGGCTTTAGAATTTGTTTCTACTTTGGACGAGTTAGTTATCAAGGCTGCAACACAATTCTGAGGGAGTTTTCTGATGAAGCTGAAATGGCCACTCTCTTGGGCTGGGAGAGGATGTTACTTAAAGGGCTCCATTAGTCACCAAAGCATTTTTCTCTTAAATGTGCAAGTTTTTGACCTTGGAGGTCAGCAATAGGCTCTGCATCTGTTGGTGGTTAGTTTTCCTGAAGACTCAAGTCTAAGCGCTCAGGCTGCTGTTTCCCTAATTGCATTTCCCCATTCAAGAAGGGGTTCAACCAGCCTGGAAGCGCTTTGAGAAGCAGTCAGGTCAGAGTCCACTCTGTTATTTCTGGCTGAGAAGGGCCTGCCAACCAGAGCAATCCCAGACCTTCACACCCCAGTAAAACTAACCAAAGGGGTCCATTCAGAGAAGGGGAGGGAAAAAAAGAATAATAATAATAGACAACTAAATCAGAGACATCCCACAACAGGGCCCACTCAGCCTGTGCCAGGCCACAAGGGAGCTTTTATTTCCACTCAGCTACAGGCAGAGACCTCCTAGCATATGAACAACGGTAGAAGAAGGGGAATAACACCAATTACTACCAAAATCAACCAAAAAAATGCAAGGAAGAAACAAAGAAAAATATTTCCTAAATCCTTCAAACAGAGTACAACTACAAAGAAAAATTTCATCTTTAAGAATCTCTCTCTCTTTTAGCAAGAGACAAGCACATCAAAGCAGGAAGCAAGCAGTATGACACATCAAGGTTATTGATGGCAAGTGTTCTTGTTTCCAGTAACTATTTTGATCTCAAATGTGTGTTTCAGATGGTTTAAATAGAAGAAAGAATAAAACAAAAATACAAGAAATGCTTCAGCCAAATACAGAGAGGCAATCTTTTCTTTTCCTTTTTTTATCCTTCCATGTTATTTGAATCACTCCTTTTTTTGCGAAAATACTTTCAGAAACCTGTTCGCATTCACCCAGGTTGTGATATACAAGGAAGAGACAACACTGAGTATCCTGTATGTATCTTCTGCAGGTGTGTGAGAGCTAAAGGTTTACAGTGCTCATTGTTGTGCAAAGTTGTGTTATTGGCCTACAATGGAGAAAATCAGTTTTTTCCTTCACCCCACCAGCTGAGCAGGTCGTCCGTAGCCAAGACAGTGCCTGATATCACTCAGGGTTTCATCATGTGAAAAACAGTCCCTCAAGGAAGAGAAATCAGTCCCCCAGATCACCTTTGAAATGACAGATAACAACATATGGATTAATATTTCCAATCAAAACCTGAGATCTCAAAATTTCTTTTCTTAACAAAAAGAAAGGAGAAAAAAAAAACTCCAGCTGCACTTCATTTCCTGTTGTCATATCCTTAAACCCTGCCAGGGAAAATGTCATTCAGGAACAGCATTAAATGCACATGCTACCCCTGTGTGCATGCTTGAGCATAAAACAAGTTTACACAGACACAGAATGGGAAACTTTTCAAAGAGGTCACAAAAAATAACTCACTCTGGCTTTATGAGAAATTACATATCTGAAAAAAAAAATAAAAATTCCATGGTATAATATCTATCACCTTCAGGCAATACTTTGTCAAATAGACAAGCCTTTGCACAGTAGCATAAATACAGTCTGTTGTTTAAGTGCAAGAATTTCAGACTTGAAATCCAAGGAAAATATATTTACTTCTTATAGATACTCTTTTACACTTTATGATACAATTGTAGAAGCTGAAAGTTCACTTAGTAGAGGGTTGTATAAGTTTTCTAATTCTTGCTTCTTCACTAGGTGGCACTATTAGTCCATCAGTCCTGTACTAAGAAATTTAGAGCCCATCTGCATTTCTCCTGTAGTTGATGTCTGTCTGAAGAGCAATGCCATGTTTTTAAGCCTTCCTTAAGAGCTCTTCTGAGTTTTAACTCTGCATGTTCTGTCACCTTAAGAGAGAGAGCAATTTTTGAAAAAAGGCTGTAGAAATTAAAGTTGCAAAATACAGTGCATGGATACATCACTTCATATTTATAATGCTCTGAATGGTGATACGACCATGTAAAACAAAAGATCCAGCATGGGAGGGAAATGAACAACTAACGTGTCTAAAGCTTCACCTAAAGTGTTTAGACTTTGAAGAAAATATTGAAGGCAGGAAAAAAAAAAAATTCTGAGGCAGCAAAAAATTTCACCCATTTCTACGTGTTCAGTTGTGGAGCCTGAGCTATAATAATAATACAAGATACTTACTTGGTAAGCATTTGGTTATTGATTACTAAAACATAAAACAACAGCCCATGTAGTAGAGGTTTGCTGGTCTTTATTGATAAAATGATGTGAAAATGAGGGGAACTGAAGTTAGAGCCTGACTTTTCTTAATCTGAAGAGCTAATAACTTGGGACACAACACCCGGAGCTTTCCAAAGAGGAACCATCCACTAACAGGGAAGGCAGATGTGCCAACCCAAGGGTTTCTCACTAAAGAACGCATCAAAATGCTCTGAAAGACAACTGGAGCTCTAATATTGGTTTGGTCAGAAAGTCAACAATTCACAAGGCTGATTAGAAACAGAAAGAAAAAGCTGATTTTGCTGTGATGGCCCTGCTGTATGCCTGTGATATTTCTCCAGCCCACTTGGTGGATTATTTTTCCTAGAGGCCCCTGCAGCTTGTCCATAGGCTATGGACACGGCAGGGGCAGCCAGGAGCTGGCATAGTCTGACCCCAGCAACAGCCCATGGAGAAGGAAAAGGCAAAGGAAACTCAAAATAAGAAATAGCTGTGGCACTGCTCAGTCCAAGTGAAGACTCCATGGTTGCTCATGAAAGGCCAGTGTCAGCTCCCCATGGGAGTCTTCTTGAGGTAAAGGTCACAGACAGGTTCTGCTATAAAGCTCCTTTCCACTTCCACAGGAGAAAGGCTTCTACGCGCGAGGAACAGTTTTTCAGAACAGTTTTTCGTGGCCTAGCTACAAAATGGAGCTAATTCCAGAGGCACTAGGTGAGAGCTGAAGAGTAGAAGCCATACTGCTGGGGCAGGTCCAACAGCCACTCAGTGCCTAGGGAGGAGGTGTAAGAGCTCTTGCAAATGCTTATGAAGGCCACGATTCGTGTCTAATTGGTGCGTCACAGAAAAGAAAGGTCCATTCACACCCGTGTCCCAGTCTTCCCAAGGGACAAGCTCCAGCCTTGCTCAGAGAGTAAATCACGCACCAGGTTTCCAAATGACCAAGAGGCCTTTGGGTTTATGTTTTCAAAGGCGCTTACCGGTTTGGCTACTTCTGAAAATCAGGATCTCAGGATGTTGAAATAGGAGATGAGATAAACCTGGCTCTTAGGAGGTGTCAGGATCATAAATATTAGAGATGAAAATCCCTGTTAAGTCATCCCTTCCATATTAAACACATTTCCAGTGTTTCCATGCAGGGCTTTTTTTTTTTTTTTTTGAATCATGTATTAATATTCAGGGGAATGGGTGCTTCTGAGTAATTCCCGAGGTCCTTTAAAAGTATTTATTTGAATGTTTTTCCTCTTCCAGTTTGTCACTTGCTCACATATCAGAAGTTTAGGAAAAGGCACAGAGCACCACTGTGCTCACAAGCAGCTCCCTGAATAGTCCCTCTGCAGCTGTAACTCAGCAGGAAAGCTAAGCTGCTTGGATGTGTTAATTAGTTGGCAGCTCTCCTCAAATTTTCGGCAGTAATGCTTAGTGCTATAGGTCCGTCTCCAGGCATACACTTTCATTTTGTTGTTCCACCAAGCAAATCCTGGCAAAAGGAAGAACAAGCACCGAGTTTAGTAGGAGCTAATGCATTACTTTATGAGCTCTGCATGGTTGGGAGTCTAAAGTCTTCCTTGCGGTGATGTAACTGAGACAGCTGCGAAAGGCGAGTAATGACCTCCACTAAACGAGTCAGTCGGGTCAGCCCAACTCCCAGCAGATAAATAACCACAGATATATCTACCCTTCAGCTATTTGACTCAGTCTGGGGAAGGGAACAGCGTATGTGAGCTCTGTCCTGATGCAGCTCCACCTCACCAGCTAAGTGAGCAAGCGTGACCTTGCAGCCACGGTGTGACGGGATGTCCCTGTCCCACAAACCACCAGAAAGCCTTAACAGCCTCCAGCATGGCATCAGTTCATTAAACACGGAACCTGGGTGGCTTTTTGTTCTATTTCATGCTAGATCGGTGGCTCGTTGCATCACCTCAGCCAAACAAGTGATCATCCAAAACTGTAATATTGGGATTTTTTTTTAATTGTTACTTAAATTCAAAGCAGTATCTGCAATGAACAGTTAGCTCAAGCAGTTCTCTTTCAAAGTAAAACTTTAAAAGTGCTTATTTTATACATCACTGAGTTAGTTTAAACACGTTTTAGAGTACTGTGCTCTGTCTCCTCAACACTGAAAGCGCCATCAGAGAACGTGTTGCCAGCACCTTCCATATGTTACGTTCACTGCAGGAAGCAATCTCAGTTGTCAAAAACAGTGTTAGGCAAAACCCGAGTCACCTCTGAGCACTAAACAAGTCAAGTTTCCAAAAGCTTGGGAACTTTATTTTTCTCAGTTTCATCAATAAGCAGCAAGTAATTAGCACTCACAGGGTTACTTTTACCTCTGTTTTCTGGATGTTCTTAACAAAGTACACTCTGAAAAGGTTTCTTTCATGAGTAAGTTTTCTTCTGCAGCTTTTTCTTATTGCAGGGTAAGATCATACCAGGACTTCAGTCACCTGTATGTAGTAGATATGAGTTAATTCACTTGAAGTGCCATATTGTAACCAGCAATCATATATAATTATTTGTGCTGGTGCAAAATAAATGCATGAGGTAAAAATAAAAAGCAACACATCAACATATTCAGAAGTCAGTTAAAGTAAATGGAGTTTTCCTGGATTTGTTTGGATGATACAGCATTTAG
Source organism: Arenaria interpres (assembly GCA_013399435.1). Lineage (NCBI taxonomy): Eukaryota > Metazoa > Chordata > Aves > Charadriiformes > Scolopacidae > Arenaria > Arenaria interpres. The sequence goes on along the minus strand of VXAK01003438.1, from coordinate 37,685 downwards.
CCACATCTCATACACACCGGGTAAGTGTGTTTATCTTTAGTTTGGACGTACGGCTATAAAACTTCCATACAGTCTGTCTGCTCTTCCCTTACAGTTGAAAAAAGAGCAGTGAAGCAACTTCAGTCTTCACAAATAATTCTGCATTATGATGGTAAAGTGCAAGTGCCTTTTCAAGTGGCATTTGAACGGCAGAAAACAGCTGCCAGTAAGCATGGCCCTTCAAGGCGAAGGGGCAGGAAGATTAATTTACGTGTTTATGCAAACTGTGCAAAAAAGTGCAAAGAGCCAAACATGCTGCTTATCTCTGCTATTAGCCTCCCGGGAGAGATCAGTCACAGCAAGAACCGGTAGCCAAGAAACAGTACAAATGTAATTTGGCAAGCGAGGAGAGGACCAGCCACCGTCACCCATGCATGTGGCCAAGGCATTGGCACCCATCAGGGCAGAGGACCCACAGCGGTACTCCCCACACATGGTGGAGCCAGGCAGCTTGGAAAAACACTCCCTTGAAAATTATTAGGGATGCAGTTGGTTTATAAAATACCTTGTCATAAGGTCTGTAGCCTCACTTTCTTCAAACTGACTCATGCCAACTGTTATATATACTCCTTTAAAACGAGTATCTGCAATAGAAGAGGAAATGTGGCATTGCTTGCTCCACTGGAAAAATACTGGACTACCTCATCAGTGAGGTGATTCAGTTCTGATATTGCAGTTTCTGCTTTTTATAGAAGTGACCTTTGGTTTGGAGCTGAATAGGACTGCAAGTGTTTACCCACGCAGCTGTACATTGAGTATTGAGATATTATCACAGTGCCTAAAGCAATATTTGCTAGAGTCATTTCCAGGCATCAGACTGCGAAATTGAAAAGAAATTCTAAAAAAAAATTGTTGCTGGTAAATATCCACATCGCTCACAACTGGATTTTCCAAGAGATAGCTTAAAGGCATCAAACATGAAATTCTGTCCTTTCTTATCCCCACAGGAATATTTGAGGCACTACAATTCTTTTTCCATTTTTAAAATGGAAAAGACTGTTTTAACTGGATGCACTTCCCACGCCTATAATTACTTAATACCTTTAAATTGTTTATTATGGATGCCCCCACATAATCTAGGCCTTTCTAGGGTGCTCAGGTCTGGCTAAAGGTGATGAACACCTTCCCTGGGACTGCAGCACCTTCCCCGAATGTCTCTCCTTGTGATATCATGCACTCATCATGATGGGGAAACTCAGGCTTTGACCCGCCATGCAGTTAGTTACCCCATAGCTGGAAAAGCAGGTATAAATATTTACTGTCACCTTACATCTCTTAAGAAAAAAAAATAAAAATTGTAATGCATCCCATTTCCAAGGCCTTTCCAGAAGGTGGCAATCTTGTTTCACATTTGTGCCATTTCCAGCCAGACTCCTGGAGCAACACTGCGACTTCTGCACCTGCAGAATAAATAAAGAGAAATTGAACTGGATTTTAAACTGGCAGCTACAGGCTTATTATAGGCACAAAATGAAAAGAAAAGGAAAAAAACCCTCATCCCTAGAGATAAAGATATTACAAAGCTGAGCATTTTGACTGAAAACAATATCATTTTTTAAAGTTGTTCTTGGTAGATAGAATTATTTTGGAACTGTCCTTTTATTTATAATTACCTTTTAGGACTGAGAAACTGATCATAGGCCTATTTTTATAGGCAGAAGTTTCTAAGGGGAAGTATGTGCAATGGAAACCTTTTGTTTCTTTCCTGTGGGTGCGATTTGTCTGCCTCACAAAGCGAGCACAGAGGAGCTCTGCACAGGAACGATTTTGCTTCCTGGAAGAACCTGGAAAAATACAAGAGTAATACTTCTCTGAACACACACACAAAAGTTATTTGAATAGGTATTTGAAAAAAATGAACATACCAAAGCAATTGAATTTGCATGGAAAATGAGAATAAATTCCCATGAATAAAGGGGAAAGAGTTACTTCTTGCACAGGGCCCAGTCCAACCTGCAAGACCTTACTCAGTGAAGGACATGGGAGATTTACCACAGCAAAGCCTGCAATCCCTGTGGAACTGAAGGAAACACGAGTCCGGGATGATTTTTCACTCCTCAGGTCTACTCTTTCCCCACAGCTCTCCTGTGCCTTTTGGGATAGTTTGGCCATTCTGCCCTTCCAAGGTCCTGGATGTAGACAGAAGCACAAAAGCATGTCACAGAAAATAATTTTACTGGGAACTGCTACAGGCATCGCAGCCACAGGCTTGGTTACAACTTTTGCCAGAGCCCGTGCTCTCTGGAGGGATAACTGTAACACAGACAATACTTCACATAATTTGGTATTTCGCAGCCCAGAAATGCTCTCCAGACAGAGAAACTCTTGAAAAAGATCTCCTTCTTGCACACCGTGCGTAAAACCCAGAGATTGGTCTCTACAGAAGTCTCTCTACAGAAGTCTAACTCGGTAGCAATAAACCATTTCCAATGTTAAAGATTTCAAAACGTTTAATGTTAAAGGAAGAGCTTGTCCATGACCGGCGCCAGAAGCTGAGGTTTCTCAGGAGCACCCCATAATGTGCCTGGTGTCTGGATTTCCCATCGCTGTACTTTGGACATGTGCCAAATCGGGCTTTTGTTGCATTAATGTACTTCTGCACCTACAGAGGCAGCAGCTGAAATAGGTTGTTTTCTCTGAGACTCAGCTGTGCCTTGCAGCAGATGCTTTTTCATCATCACATACATTTTTTCAAAGATCCTCCTTGGTACTCTAAGCAGACATATTTTAAAGGAAATAGGAGCACAGAAAAGTAAAATAGAAGTGTTTCTGGTTCTTTGAGGCACCATCCCTTCAAGTCACGCTGTGGTTGCTGGACCACAGGGGTCCTCATCCCCTGGCTCTGAAAATAATTAATTGTGTACATGCAGAGGACATGTTTGTGCCAGTGTCTGTAAGAGCATCCATCTCTCAATCCTCTGGGCATCAGCAGAGCGCAGTCACTGTAAACGACAGAAAGCAAGAATTGGGCCAACAAATTATATGTTCCAAAACACAACAATCCTTATGTCGTGCACAGACATTTCCAGTTATCTTAATGAAGTGAGAGTGAAGGCCCCAAGACCAAAGGGTGTGGAAACCTTCAATCCACAGCCATGTAATAGCAGCAGCTACCCAACTCAACATACGGCCACAATAAATCACTGAGATAAGGGAAGATTTCTCCAGGAGACTGAAAAAACACTGGAACATCTGGAAAGGAAAAAAAAAAAAAGATTTAGTTGAATGTGTATTTTGGATGCTTTGTAGGAAAAATATCTGCAAGAGACTGTCTTGTCTTTAAGCACTGAACATTGAGACCCAGGACGTTTCCTGGGGATTAATAACTACTGAGGAGAGTTAATGACCCAGAGAAAAGCTGAGGGTCATTAAAACCAGTCAGTCATCAGCTCATCAGGAAATGCCCTCTGCTGAAGTTTGTTACGGTTGCTGCTAACACCCCTCCTTCTTGGTAAACACCAGAAAAGAAAAAAGCAGCAGCACTCTTCTCCCTGCATAGCGAGAAAGCCCTGCAGCCGTACCTCTGCCGGGGGAGATGCTGGGGCCTGGGGGCACCACCATCACGCTGGGCTTCCCAAAAAAAGATGGTAAAAATTCTCCCCTTGAATTTAGACTACCTCACGCAGACACTTAAATAAAATAGCACTGTTAAAAAGCATTCAGCTAACAAGGTACCGATGAGGTACCCAGAGGAGAACGTCACTAACAGGGCAGCATGTTAATGCGTGACAGAAGCTGTCTCTCTCCTCACCATTAGAAGAGCCACAGGGGCTACAGGGAAAGGATGGAGAAAGATTTCTGCCGGTTTTCTATGTGTCCCCAAAAGCAAACACGGCCCAACTCAAATCATAGAGGAGCTGGAAACATTTCCTCCACAGAAACATTTCTAAACCTAAGAACAGTTTCTCCCTCCCTTGCTTTTGCCCAGCGAGCCACCGCCTCGCTCCCAAGCTCTCCCTGCGCTGAGCTGTGCTGCCCATCAGCTCCTGTGGGGGGATCAAAGGGACAGCCTGAAGCCCAGGTCACCCCTGTTGGCTCCATCTCACCCTGGGATCACAGTGCAGTGTGATAAAGAGACCTGCCGTGACACAGCAGGCACAGCTCAGGCTGGGTAACACACACCCACCCCCAGATGAACCTTATAAAAAAAAAAACCAGAGAGAAGGAAGAGTGAAAGAGTGACCTAGAATATGTGGTGAGAGTGTGCGTTTCTCGCAAAATTTTGTGCGACCATCTCTCTTTTTTTCTCAGTTCCCTGAACCCTGGAGTGTGGAGGTGCACAAGGGGAAAGGCGGTCTTCTGTTGTGAAAGAGACTGAATACACCAAGTTGCCAGGCAAATCTTGGCAAATCTTTGCAAATCAAGTATTTAATCCATAAAATGAGGTACGTATAATTATTAAGGCGATTCACTAGCTTCTAGTTTGGGACACATACAGTATCTGCACATTCCAAACCTGAAAAGTACTGTTGTTACATCATCTTTCAGTGCCCTTACATTAGCTCTAGCTGCACCTGGAAAGTCTTAGAGGTCTTTCAGTAAATGCTAGACATCCATTAGTCTAACTATTAAGATGTTCTTTACATAAAATATTAACTTTATTAATAAGTGCACTTAAAGTTATTAATAGCACTTTTAGCTGAACGAGGACAGAACAGGTTTCTGTCTTAAGGCACCCAAATATTATCAGTTACTTGAACTCTCAGATTTGGCAATGAACATTGGGAGAAACATGCTTATCTGAACATTTCATTTGCCTGACAGTTTGCCAGTAACAAGGGCAAGTAGAAGACAGGCAATGACTGCAGTCGTGTATTTCCTACCTTAGTCATACTCCATGATACTGTTGCAGGAGCCGGCAGCCAAAAGCAACATCGCGATTGCTCTGGAGAAGTCATTCTTTCAGGGAAATCGAACTTGAGGCAGGAAAGTTTCCTTTAACAAGTAGATTTGGTAGCGAATCTAAAAACGCGTTTTTACAAAATCTGAACAGTAAGAGGCAAGGTGGTGCGTTCAACAAAGATAGCTTGAACAAACAGCAGTTATCAGCTACAGCCATCAAAAGACCATTTTAATTATTAGCCATGCAGAAAGATCTAAGTGCACATAGATGGTTGAGGCAGTGAAATAACATGGGCACTACACAACTGGGGTCCTCCATATTGTCCTTAATGAAAGAACAACCAGGGGCTACCCAGGTAATCTCCTTCAGCAACAGAGACTCCAGATAATTTTTACAGAATCATTTAGGCTAGAAAAGGCCTTTATGATCATCGAGTCCAACCTTTAACCCAGCACTGACAAGTCCACCACTAAACCACATCCCTCAGCGCCACACCTACGTGTCCTTTAAATGCCTCCAGGGATGGTGACACAACCACTTCCCTGGGCAGCCTGTTCCAATGCTTGACAACCCTTTCAGTGAAGAAAGTTTCTCCGATATCCATCCTAAACCTTTCCTTGTACAACTTGAGGCCATTTCCTCTTGTCCTGTCACTTGTTACCTGGGAGACCAACCCCTGAATTGCTACACCCTCCTTTCAGGTAGTTTTAGAGTTCGAGAAAGTCTCCCCTCAGCCTCCTTTTCTCCAGGCTGAGCAACCTCAGCTGCTCCTCACAGGACTTGTGCCCTAGATCCCCCACCAGCTTCGTTGCTCTTCTTTTGCTGCATGGTAAAAGGTCTACTGGGTTCTTCCCCCACCATGCTGGGGTGGGCAGTGGAGGTCTGTATGAGTAATTTAAGAAACACAGGGCAGAAGTTGTTCATCTCAGACAGAAACATTTCTATAGACACTGAGGCATCTATGCAGTGGCGACCTTCTGTAACAGAGAGGCAATTCATTTGGAAGTCTCATTTTATTGATTTATTTGGGTAAATTATTCAGAGCTGATAAAATAAATCTCTGTGTTTTCTTCTGTACAAAATCTTGCTGCACTTTCAACTGGGAAGCTTTCTTGTCTCAACATTTGGCTCCTCTCAAGAGAAGCGTTCCACCAAATTTCTCTTCCTCTCCATCCCTCGCAGGAAAAGGGCTGCACCACTTCTCCTTACAAACTTTGTTTGAATGTTACTCCTCACGACTTTTCAAGATGTGCTGGGGCTGAAATACTCATGGTAGCAGCTTCTCTTTTACCGCAGGAAAGGGAGAAGACTCATTTTTAAATGGTCCAACTTTTGAGCCAAGCACTTCAATCTTTGTTTTGAATTACAGAATTTCTCTGCACTTAGAAAAATAAAGGTTCATCAGGAGACAGAATGATCTTAGGAAGTTCAATCCAGCCCACTCTCACCACGGCTGATTAGGCAAATGTATTTCCCTGGTGTTTAGTTCCCTTCCAAGCTCCACTTTTATTTTCTCTCTCAATGTGACAATCGCAGGCAGCAGCATCCTTCGGCAGAGAGAATGGAAGAGAAATTCAGCAGCCTCCACAGATTAACCCACACACGCTGGAGTTCTACCAGTCATTTCTGCTGTCAGCAACAGGCACACAAGTAAAATTACTTGCAGTATCAGCACTGCGATACTTTTTGAAGGGGTAGGGCTCAACGTAAGGCTTGAAATAAACATGGAAAAGTGAGGCAAGGGAGAGGGAAGACTGCCAGCAAGTCAGAAATCTCTTCCAATATTTTATACAAACCTTTCACTTTCTGAGTTTAGCTGGAAATCCATCAGAATAAGGCCTTAACATCCGCATATTTTTGACTCAAAATAGCAATCAGCACAAAACGTAAGTAAATACAGGCAAACAGACCAAAAAATAGTCTACCTTATAAGTTCTATTGTGGCAAACCTGCAAGACCAGGAGAGGGGAAAAAGAATATATAGAAATTCAAAGCATAGATGCAAAACAGAGAAGCCTCCAATTTCACTGGCATAATATTCTCGAATATGACAGGGAGTGAACGTCAGCAAAATGAGTCTCTGTTGCTCAGTAGGTGGATCTCGCACGTCACACCAGGGCGATCAGGAGGGCGATGCCACGAGCAGACCCAGGTCTCCTACAGCGGCAGCAGCAACTGCGAGGCTTCACCCGGGCACCAGCCTCTTCGCTCCACATTTGCTTGAAGAAACATTTGCCGTACACAGAAAGCAGGTCTAAGTGGAGTATAAAGTAGTACGGCTGGTACAACTCCTTCGGGGGGAAAAAATAAAGAGCCTACTGCAAATCAAAAGGGAGAGGGATAATATCCCTTGCCAAAAACTGGCCAAGAAGACTTTTCAGACTTTGTTAAGGGATCTGACTTCAGCTTAATTTTTCCTTGCAGTTACTGCTTCTGCAGGTTCTGGGGAACTAAAAAGACTGTGTATTTTGAAAACAGCTACAGCAGGAGAGCAGAAAATAATAATAGCCTAAGTTTAAAATATGGCCTTTGTGCCAGCACTCTGGAAAGGTACGATTGCACTGGCCAAGGCCAGGGGAAAAAGCGAGCTGCAATAACCTGTATGATGATAGCCTCGACACGCGTTAAGTTTCAAGCTTCAAGCAGTAACCGGCTGTGACAAGAGTGACTTTTCTGAAAATTCCTCTTTAGTCATCATGTGCAAGCAGAGACGAACCAAAAATCAAAACCTGAAGAGTAAGGATTGTTTCTTCTCAAATATCAGTCCTACATCCATGAAATACACACAGAATCAGGGTAACATTTTAACAGATACCGGTTCTCTTTTCCCCCAGGAATTTTTGCTGATACACAGAGGCAGGAAACTGATTGAGAAGGGCAACAGAGAACCAAGTAGGTTCTTTGGCAGTATCCTACTTGCTAAAACCAAGTAGGATATTGGGCCATCCTTAATATAAACAAAGCAACTGCTTTGGAGTTGGGGAAAATAAGAGAGAGTTTCTAGAGCTTCCTTACATAGTCCCTGCGAGCTGACAGGGCCGACAGCCCAGCCACAGCTTCCATCCAGGTCTCTGCCCTTTCCATCTACAAGATCTTGCCTGTGACGCCTGCTCTGCCAACACCATCTGCAGCCACAGACTGCACTGACCAAAATTGCTGCTGAATTAACTGCTTTTCGATTTTTTCCCATGAAGCTATAAAAGAAAAAATTTAAAAAAAACCTTCATGCAGCTCCTCAGTTTAGGACCCATTTTCAGAATTATGTTTTCAATGTAACTTATTATTCAAAGACAATTGTTTGTCATATTCACCCTCTGAAACAACTTACGGAGAGGAAAAGGAGCAGTATCACTTAAGATAGAGAACGTAGTACTGTACAGGGCTTTTCCCAAATTAAAATGGCAAAACTTGGTAACAGGAGTCATATTCTTGCGACAATAATAGCAAACTAGTAATTATGACAGTGAGTTTTGTAGGACAATGAGCTTATCTGGGCAGAAGTATCCTGAGCTAACAGGTTTCAGCGGTAGCCACAGCCGGTGACTTAGATTAGCTTCTGTAGAGCAAATTAACAGTCTATTAGCAATATGCACCACCACATACAAACACTGTAATTTTTAGAGATTCACAGAGCTGACTAAAGACAAGAAACATTTGCTCAGGGAGAACAAGGCTGGGCAAGTCTCTTCTTTTTTGACCTGGAATGCTGAGATCCTCTACAAAGAGAAACTCTGGAGATAACACTGGCTTCTGTATCTTGCAAATTCATCATCTTTCAGTCTGTCTGCTAATTGTGCCAGACAGCCACGCATCTTATTTTTGAAGATAACTGTTCCAGAGAGGAAGGATTAAGCTATCGTAGCCTGAGGTCCAAGAAATTAAATTTGCTACTTCTCTGAACGTCACTTGGGGACTGCCTTAAACTTTTCTGGGGCACGGGGGTGGGATGTTGGATTTCTCCAGCCCTGCTGCTTTTTGTGTGCCTGCACATGGGAGGGAAGGAGAAGGCGGCCCTTACACGTGACACGGAGTACAACTGCCAGGCAGCCTGCCCTTCTGCAAATACCATTAGGAACTTTTCTGTTCAGAAAAACAAACTTAAATCAACATTAGCACCGTAATTACTGCAAAGCTGCTGAATGGGCCACTCTGTTACCTAAAGTCCATTTTAATCCCAGAACAACATAGTTAGGATGGGAAAGACTGTTTAAAGCTATTTGAAATATGCGTTACTCCATTTCAGGTCCAGAGAGTCGAGTTACCAGCCTGTAAGTGAGATAAGGCAGTGAGAGCGGGCTGAGACCCCGGGCGGCCGCGGGACTCGGGTAATTTGCTCGGCTCAGCCCTTGGGCCCAGCAAAAGCCCCCAGTAACACCAGCTGGAACGTGTGCACCGCAGCCCCGGACAGCTGGGAGGAGAAAAGGCCAGTCACAAATTAAATTAAGAGGTGTAATATGGTGTGAGAAGAAAAACAAATTGAGATTGTGAAAACAGGTGCCAACTGACATTTACTCAATACTCAGTCACACTTTCCTTTCTCTCCATGTGATTAGCAGCTAAGCTGAATTAGGATAGATTTCACGCTTCGGTGACCTTCGAGAAGCCCCCTACAGAAAAAGAAAAACACCTGTAGCTGGAAGTGTTGGGTTTTTTTTCCAAGAGGGTAAAAGTGCCCAACTACTGTGGAGCTGGGTTGGCTAGACTGATACACTAAGGCAAAAAAATATGTATATGTTATGCAACTGCAAATTAATTTTTTTCTAAACAAGTCCAATAAGTAGTACTAAACACAGGGCTTTAACAAGGCTGACGAACTAATGGATTATGTTATCTGTATCATCCAAAGATGTCATGTTGTTGGACAATAAGATGTCTTGTTTGGAGAATAAACTGAAACCTGTGGTCACTATCCTGAACATCCTGGGAAGGACCAAAGTGAAGCTCAAGAGGCGCAGAGACTCCTGCTGTTTCTGTGCCTCTGATAGCATGACTGTGATTTTGCATCAGCCCCATCTGGGGCTCCTTGAAACAGAGGTTTTAGCTAGGGGGATTGCAGGAGATCACCCTGATACCACTGGACCTGAACACCATTCCTCCACTGGAGCTATAGCTGGTCACACTGCATGGTGGGAAAACAAACTCTTCTCCCTCTGCCTGGGCAACCTCTCCTGCTCGAGCATCGAGGCTCCCACGAGCTCAGCTGCTCTCAGCTTGGGGGCTCACCAGAGGTTTCTCAGGGCTTCTCCTGCTCACTGCAGGCTCCACACAACAAGGTCCTACTCTGAGATTCTCTCCTGGCAGAGAAGCTACTGCAAATCAACCTCCAAACAAACCAGTCATTGCTCTTGAGCCAAATCAGATGTCAAGGAGGTCCCTGACCTCCTGGTAGTGTAACATTAGGTAGAAGATGTGCCGGGTCTAACCGCCAAATCCAGGACCTCCTTATACACCCTCAGCTTCAGTAATTTCAGAAAAGCCTCATTTGAAACAGAAGGATTGACAGATCTGGTAAGTCTGTGGCCACAGAGCAACTTTCAAAGCAGACGTTTCCTTTTTTCCCCAAAGGACCAGATTTATCAGAACAAATGACTCTGCTGGAGCTTACCAACTGGCTGTGTAAGGACGTACTCATCCCCATCACCCTTGGCTTGCAGCAAATGTTCAGCCCCATCCTTCGGGGCTCAGGAACCCACTCACTCCCTTCCCCGCCCGAACTCAAGTGTGAAACATGAATCACCCCCAAACAACCCCAAACGTGCTACGAAGCACAGATCCCAAGTGCTTTGGGGCAAAATAATTCAAGCTACACCTTCCGCTCATTTTTAATCTCACCGACTATATGTGACAACATGAAGCTTTGGGGCTCTGTTAAACACAGCAATATTGAATTAGCATATTTTTTTTCCCCAAACTCTCCTCAGCTGAACAGATGATGGCAAGCGCGTACCGTAAGACCACTTGATGAAAATGTCAGGGGCCTTAGAAATAGTTCACATTCTCTGGCCTTCAGTTTCATGATCATTATCACAATAAAATGTTTTTGCTTATTCCTGGCACACCTGCTGTGTGTCAGTTTTCTCCCATCGCAGCTCCCTTACCCCGGGCACTGCTCACACTGACACAGACAATCACCTTCTCTATACCAAGCAGATCTTGGGCACGACGGGCCCATCGCACACTGGTAAAAAGCACAGCACACAAAAAGCTTAATAAAGAGAGAGGAATGTAAGACGGGGAACGTCGTTCAGGGTTAGATTAAATGAGAACAGAGGTCTGGAACTTGCTGTCGCGAAGTTTTGGATCGAAACTCGCAAGTATTTCTGAGGTATTTGTTTTCATCTCATATGACCAACGATCCTTGTGAAACGTCAGCAGCAAATCAAGCCAAAAGACTGACTCCTTGAATTCTGAAGCCATAAACCATAACCAAGACACTCTGCAGGGAGTGGGAAGGACGGACAGAAGGGGTGTAGATCCAAGAACTCCACTGCCTGACTTCTTTTTAACCTCTACAATTCAAGGGGAGTTACATTTGGTATTTCAGCTCCTTTAACCTAGTTCTTCCTACTTGCTCTCAGTAGCTTCCTTGCCCATCCATGAGTACCTTATCACACGTGCCATTCAACGCACACTTGCAGTATGGAGTCTAGTCCAAAATAAATTTGCTTTTAGAAGCATAATATCCTGGTTGCGCTTAAACCAAACCAATCCGAGGCATTAAAAAATGGTTAAATACTGACTATATATAATTGAATCAGAACACACTTTAAATAAAGCATTATCTGGTTTAAATGTATTTGGAACTGTTTTAAATTTTTTGTAAGTTTAGTCAGTTTAACAAAAAACACTCTCATACAGATTCCTACACTAAGTAAATAATAGTTGTTGCAGCAAAATCTACTAAGCACAAACAAGACTAGAAATGTTTGTTTTGCTTCAATTTAAAAAAAAGAAATCAATAGCAGAATTATTGCTTTTTACTTGACATCTTACAGTGAGCAAATGTTGAAAATCACAGGTAATTATCCTTACAAGATTTTCCTCTTAGGTCTTGTGAATTTAAGTTACCTAAAAGATGCAGCAGGCTATTGGTATTAAGCAATGGAATTTATCTGGCATATGGAATTGTTAAAGAGAGTATTCATTTAAATGAAATTATTCCAGGCCCATAAGAGACCGGCCCAGAAATAAAAGTCTAAATGTGATTTCTTTCTCAACTAACTTAAGGAACTGCCACCACGCAGAAGGCAAAAGCATACACGGTGGAGTCAAGCCCAAAGGCAGTAACTCAAGAACGCAGCATTTGCATTACTATTTTGTAATCTGTTAGCCAAGATTTCCCTCTGTGTCCTTCCCTGCATTTATACTGAATATGCATTCTTCAACACCTCGGATATTTCCATGCTCTGAACATCAGTAATTCCCACAAAACGCAGTTCTTTGCCCACATCTTCCCTACAGACACAACCCCTCTACCTTGAAGCTAGTGCAGGCTGTTTGAGCAACGCGTGGATCCATGGCACCACTCACCGTAAATGTTTACGTTGTCCATATGTCAAGAGCAACTTCACAGAAAACAGTTCCAGTATCAGAAAACACTCCGTATCACTGAAAAAAGACACGCAAATGTATGCCGGTCTTCTTTAGCCACTTCTGGTGTAAGGGTTAGTTGCAAATATAAAAGTACTACGATGAGATTTAAAAAACTCGAAACAATCAACCAGAAAGTCTTCAAAACAGATGTTAACATTGTCGCATCTTTTATTTTTAAACAAAAAATTAAAAGCATAATTGTTTCCCCATATTCAATTTTAAAATGGCAAAGTTCCTCAAAAGATAGACAGAAGGACCGGTTTGTACTTAACGCTTTGCATTGCAACACATATAAATATGTAAAAATTTTGTATGACATATAAAAACCCTAAAGTTATAAAAGGTAGCAATGGTGTATATTTTAGAACTCTGTTTTATTTTTTCTTGGAAAAAGGTACAGGGGATCCGCTGATAGGGAAAGAAATTAATCAGAGAAAAATTGTACGTTACCTCTGGCAATTCCTAGTGGTGGTACTTAATCATCTTCGTATTGTAACAAAAATACTATCATTTTCTAGTTAAGCTGACCAGCCAACAGAGATTAAACTGATACTTAATGTGGTCAACAAAAGCAGTTTTACAGAGACTATGCAGTTTCTCTGGAGAGTAACTCTCAATCTGTGGTAAAACCTACAAATAGATTATGGGAAAGAAAACGAGCATTTCTTGCAAAATAGCATTTCTCTGATGTGAAATGTTCAATGCAAAATGTTTGTCTCAGAACCACACATACACAACATTAGAGACACACAAAAAACTAATAGACCAGTAAAGAAACTGCCACTCACAACCTGCGAAGTTCAATTATTTACAGAGTAATTGGTATACGCGGTGTGAAAGCTTAGATGTGTTGGGGGGATGGGGGTTAATTTTTATTTATTTTGTTTTTATTTATTTTTATTTAAACTCCCAAATTTTTTATTTAAACTTCCAACTTCGGAAGTTGAGGGATTTCTGGCCCATCTCAATTTCTTTTCTGCAGTGCTTTCTCTTCAGTTTATTCAACTCCCTAAGTTAATGCAGACAGTGGGAACATTGTATTTCACGTGCTGTTACTAGATGGGCACAAAGTTTTACTGTTTGTTTTCTGATGAAACCGGTTAATGGGCCTATTGAGAGGACATCTCAATGCTCAGTAAACCACCACTTGGCTCAGTGCAATTGCTTTTAGTTAAAATAATTTTAAAAATTAAGATGTAGCTTCTTATGGATTCTATTATTTCTAGTCCACGATACTCAAAGAAAAATGTTAGTGGCCACAGAAGTGCAAAATTTCAGGATGAAAAGCGGGTTACAGATTTTTTTCAACACTGCTAGCTGAAGCTGTGACTGTCATTTTATTTACATATAATATGTAAATGATGAATAGCGATCCAGTTTTCTTAACTATACATTTAGTAGAGGGTCTTACATACGGGATATAACCCAATTACATTTCCTTACGCCATTTACAGTGAAGGGTGTAACTATTGTCTTCTCTCTTTGCAGAGAAGACATGCCCAGAATGGACAGAGAATTATCCACTATTCACAATTCAATTTGCTACGTAGAGCAGAGAGAAAGTGACGTTGCCCATCCCAGAGACTTCAGTTACACAAATCCCAGTGAGAAGGAGAATCACTCAAAGTGGTCGTATGTGAGACCTCACGCTGGCAACTGCCCATATTTTTTCCTTCAAATTATTCCCTTATCCTCACTGCAAGAAACCCAGTGATAAAGAAAATTGCTGAGAACAGTTTTATGTATGAATTCTATAAGTTATAGTGAATTACATTTCAGAGATTATATAGTCATGCTATTAGCCATCTACCCAGCGAGTAAATAATGAACCGTTTTAGCCAGTGCTCAATCAATAGTGGCAGCAACAGCACAGAGAAAAAAAAAAACACCAAAAAAAACAAAAAACCCAACAAAACCAAAACCAAACCAAACAACTTTTAATATAAGTTGTAAGAGTCAGATTCTTGACAGTGGCATTTCTTTACATACTACTTTAATCAGTTTTTATTCAGGTTTGGGTTTTTTTTCTGTTTGTGAGTTGAATGAAAATTCGGAAGTTTCTCCTCTCCCATTACAGTCAGAAAAAATTTGACAACTGCTTTCCTGTCTGGTGTCCACCTGAACTCCAGTCCGTCCCAGCCAGTTGCAATAACCTGCTACGATCACCATGCGACTGAGCCTGGTGTGTGAATCACAGTACAGCCTGCGCCACAATAAAGACCTTGCCGTCTAAGGTACCACAATACCAAACATTTCACTTAAGAAATGAAATGACCGCTCCAGTAATTCTGTTTCTGTATTCTTACGTCAATAAATTACTGCTTTATTTGGAACGGATACCACTCGATATCCTCGAAAGCATCATCCGTGAGTTTTACTCCCTTTCCTAATCCTGTCAAGCCAAACGAGTGCGCCTACACAAGCAGCTCTCTGCTGAGTGTTACTGCACTTCTTAGGGCTCGAGAGGACACGCTCTCTGGAGGCTATATTCTTGGCAATACCAATACTAGTGAAAAAAAAATATAATTGGGATCTATTCTATATACAATATAGATACAGAATTCTATAGCAAGTGAAATAGCACAAATGTTTGTATGTGGAAACACTTGGAATCTCTTGGGTACTTCAGGCAAGTTCTTCCGCTGCTGAGAGCCCATGACTTGGTTCTAAAGAACCCCATCAATAACCACCGCTCTCTGGCTGCGTTTACCCATCAGCAGAACGGTTATGCCAGAGCACGTCCAAAGACATCTCGCACAACTGTCAACAGGAAGCCTCAGCACCACTTAGGACCTACATGTAAGAAAAATATCTTAGTTGTCCTTTTCTATATGCGGGAGAACCTGCCTATAGACACAGGAGAACCCCAGGCCGAGGTTCCCGTCAGGCAGCACCGCAGAGTCGCACAACTGCTGAATCCCAAACGGCACCACATTTCCATTCCCCTTGGCACGGACACAATTACCCCCCGTGGCAGAACACGGGATGAAGCTCCTGTCCTGGTCTGTCCAAGACACCTCCCGGGTTTTCACATCAGGTATAAGCAGGCCTTGGCTGTTCACAAGAATGACGTTAGGGATTACAGCGATTCTAATCAATATAGACAATATAAAAGTGAACAGGTAAGACGTGAAACCATTTTTTTTTTTAAACAGACTAAAAGGAATGTTCTGTATGAAGTCCTTGAAAACAAAAAGGATACTGTTGTCTTTGATAACCAAATTCTACCTTCACCTTCAAACCGAAAAATAAGAAACCTGTAGCTGGAGGTGACTTGTGCAAAGAGAGTTTTGTTCCTACCCAAGTACTGGCTGGCTATTTTAAGAAAAAGAACCACAAAAAGTATAAGTTTGTTTCAAGTTCTGGATACTCCATGCATGGAATAATCAGGTAACTTGCACAAACATCTTCCACACGTTCTAAACAAACAAGAGTATTCCCGGTTCTCACAGTTTTATCAGAATCCCTTAGCTAGAACTCTTAGTAACAGAAAATTCCATCACTATCTCTCGACTTAATTCAGAATTAGCACGTTTCTAGGCTGAGGCTGACACAATTCAAAACACAAAGATTGAAAAGACTACTCGGTGCTCGCTTTTAACACTCATAGGGTAAGAAAGAGCAAGTCTGTTCTTGAAAGCGCCATTCCTTACCCCCAACACACAGCTCTTGGTCGCCAAGAAATTCAACAGTCTAGTTCTCTACTTAACCCCAACTTCTGAAATAATGTATGTACTATTCCAATTCTAAAATGTCAAATCAGAACTCCAGTTAGCCCCTTCTGAACCAGATATCAGATAATTTAACTGACCCATGCAGTTTATCCCAACACCAACATGCCGTAGCAACTCCAAGAGGCACGCCATGGGAAACAATTATTTGAGATATTTGAGTATGAAAGCATTCAAATGCATTTGGGGAGGGGAAATGCAGTGGCATAGATGTTTCCAGTGTTTCATGAAAATAAAGCTTAATTTCTTTTGAAATACATAACAAAAGCAAATAACGTTGTCTTCATTATATAATTTCCTTTTTACCAAGCAATAAATCACGAAATTCATAGTTAAATCAATGCAGAGTGATGCCAATTACTAACTTCACAAAACCTTCACAATCCTCACACATTCACTAGACACCAAAACCAATATAAACCAGATAATGCGATAGACTGGAGAGTTAAACCACAGACACATATTACCCTCACTTAGCAAACAGCAGATATTTTAAAGACTTCTTTTAAAAGCAGTTTATAATGGAGTGAATTTCTTGCCATTAAATTAACCTAGGATAACGGCTCCAACAAATAAGAACTTGCAATCAGGTAGTGACATTCCTGAGATGTGTCTATATCCTGTAGCAAAAGTGTGTAAATTAGCAAAAATAGTAAACACTTTACCCTGAGGTCAAAGAACTAACATCTCTGTAGCTCCGGACATCTTTGTGATGAATGTGAAACAGCTGGAATAAATATATCAAGGGTAACAATTGTGCTCCCATGGTAGATCCAGCTGCTGCAAAAATAAACCCGGGGGGAAAAAAGGCAAAGAGTAAAGAAACCCAACAATATAAAAAAACCCCCTCCTATGCCATACAATCCCACCGTTTCTGCATACGTCCTCTTAAAACACAGTACTCTGCAAATACTGGTTGAAAATAAATGTAGAGATTAACTTGTAAAAAGCAAAACCAGTTTATAAACTGTATAAAAAATAATCAAGGAATGACTGTTTCATTTAAACAGCACTTCACAGCAATATTTTTATCTTTCGTAATTTTTTTCCGCAGACTTGGGGAACATTCATACCTGCTAGCAAGGAAGTGATTTTAAAAATAAACGGAGACTCATAATAATCCTGTTAATACTTTATTAGTGTAATTTTTTAGCTTTCTATTGGACAGAACATAAATGCAAACTCCAAAAAAAAAAAAAAAAAATAAATTCAGAGTCCTCTGCCATTCAGTAGAATTGAGCATGGCAGCCTGTTCCATGTTCATTCTTTGTTACGGAAACGAGAGGAGGGGGACGGGAGGGAAAAAGCATCAATAGAACAATTAGGCACACAGCTGACACTTACTGTACAGTGATATGCACAAGTAATTTAGAACAGCTATATTCATGAGATGTGCTCTTCAGATTTCTCCCTTGTAATAGATGAGCTTTGCTCGAATGAGCAAAGATCATTGAGAACAAGGGAATTAACAAAGGAGTAACAAATAAGACTTTTAAAACAAGTCCTTAAATAAACTAACACAACAACAGAATGCAAAATTGTGCAGCTGAGAAGACATTTTTAACCTAGACTTCAAAATATTAAAAATCCATTTATTTTACAGTTATTCAAATACACATGCATCAAATGAAAATATTGCACAAAATTAAAATTTAGATTGTGGAATTCATATATTTTTATTTTGGTACACATTCTGGTAGCACTTAAAATTTACTGTTTAATGCTAGCAAACACCAGCAGCACAAGCTTGAGGATGAACCAAATGAGAAATTCAATTGCTTGTTTTCTCTTAAAAATAATTAAGGCTAAAACAAGTGCATTTGTTGACAATGGCACAATTTTCAGCGGCCAGTCACAGCACCCAAAGGCCAGAAGATACACCCAGACACTTAAGTGCTGTATATTAAACATTCAGTTTTGGAGACTTTCCAGGATAATAGGCTGCATGGGTTGACAGGGCATGTATTTTAAATCGTCAACAGGAAAACCATTTAAATAAAGATACACACAAACTCTTTTTAACAAAAAAAAAGTATTCATTTCTGATGATTCTTGCCAGCCAACAGGTACCACAATTAGGAAGCCACATTCTGTATTTAAATACAGAAGACAAAACTTCAATACATATATACATATGCACACACACGTATATAAATGTGTGTATAGGTATATATACGTAATAAATTCATTAAGTAAAATGATTAATAAACACGGCATATTATGTTCAGTTCACATTCCTAGAGATATTATTTTATTTTTGTACAGAAATGTACCAGATAATTAAAAAAATAATCCCAAATTTGCAACATGATCACTATTCTCTTGAAATTTTTCATGGTACCTACAGATAGATAAGAGGTTCCACAGATTTGACAAAACAGTATTTGAACTTCCCACTTTCATACCGCATGACAAATTCAGTGATTTAAAAGACGTGAATCAGATTTGGTAGGACCAATGATATATTTACTATATCGCCAAGAACAATTGCTGAAGGATCTTTCATCGGGTCAGATGCCAGGTACGTCTGAGGCACCCTGACATCGGAGGAAGATCCAGGCACGTAAACAACAGGAGCTGGCTATGTTGATTACTTCACACAGAACTCAATAATTTTGTTAAATTCAACAGCACTTAATCAACACGCTTCTACAGAACCTGCAGAGAGGAAAGGGGAAGGGTTCTTACGTATTTACCAACTTGTCTTCCTAGGGATTATAAAAGAAAGGGATTTCATTTACAGTATTTAGTTCTGCAATAAAGAAAAAAAAAAAACCAAGTGCACTTGAGCCCATGCATACTGTATGAGAATGTTAACAGTACAATATGTTCATCATTAAGTAGTATGATAAAAGGCTACATTGCATTAATAGAGTCCATGAGAAAAAATGATCTATATAGAGGCTTCAGTCAAATTAACTAGGTCCTTTGAGAGCTTTCTATCTTCTCTTAGAACGCTTTCATAAGAGGTCTGTGTTCCTCCCTCACATAAAAGGATCATTTGTTCCCATTAAGACACAAATTGCTGTAAGGATCCTTGATCAATAGCTGTATCTTACCCGGTGTTTAGCGTTCAGAAAAACCAAAACGGACTCTATAGGATTACCTTCTATTCAGCCAGATAGTGGTGCTCACACAGTAGGGGACTATGAAAAAGAAAACACAAACCGAGATATGCTGTGGCCAAACAGGGTTAATCAGTTGTTATTTTATTTTTAATGGGGCAGAAATCCTTCGATGAAACTAAAACAGATGGATGTGGGGCCTTGATGTCAAATTTTTATTAAAATTTTATACTATGCAAAAAATAAAAAAATTATTTAAAAAAATATTGTAGTTTATCTCCTTTTTATTTTCATATATACACTGAGATGCATTCAGGAATTTCCAAGTGTTTGTATATGACTAATGAAATCCTTTACCTGTGAGGAACCAACTAATTCTATTATTTTTCCATATGAAGCTTACACACTAAAAGGTAAGGAATCTTTCATTTAAAGTAGGACATAGTCTTTTACACCCAAAAAAGGTTTGAAATTTTAATGGGGAGTTGTGTGTAAACTCTTAGTGCAATTTCCTCATCTTCTAACATGATGTCTATCCTTTTTGAAATAATGCACCCCTTTCCTATCACAACCATCAGCTTGATATATGTTCAAATACAGCAATTGAACATAAATATGATGCCCCTTCTCCACCGAAGTTACATGCAAAATGTATGCCGGGTGCTATAAGAGCAAAATACGGCCCTTAATGCTACAGAATAACCAGAATAAAGAGTTTATTTCTACTGCACCTCTGCCTTTACTAAAACCCCCATTAGATCTAATGTTAGTTTATTTTTCAAAACATGAAAGATGAGGCAAATGTGGCACAAAAGTCGCATTACCTCAACTTTTCTTTGATAAATGTACTTTTATGATGGGGCTATAACTATTTCTCCCCTCTCCTATGAACCTGCTATTCCAGAATACTGCTTTTCCTTTTAGCTCGGCCTTTACAGGAATGTTAAGAGGGCCCTACAGAGCCTCAACAGCCACAACGCAGAACAATTCCACCTGATTCTCACACATTGCACTATCTCCCAGTGCCAAAACATCCTTTTCTTCCGTTGTATCACCACGGTTGTGCTTTACTTGAACAGCCTGGCACTTTTCATTGCTGGCAAAACATCGACTCAGGAACGGAAGGAATCAGCATTCTTAGGTATCGGGCCAGTATTCTTCTCAATGTTGCATGAAGACGCACCAAATCATTTAAGACACACAAACCCTTCTGGTAGTGGTTGAATTACAAGTGAAGATGAGAAGATCCACAGGTCTTACAGATGCATTAATAATCTAATATGTGACACTAGAAGACTGGTGCAGAAATAACAGCATGTGAGTTTGAAGCCCCAGAGAATCTGCCCAAGTAATTAGTCCTGGACAAACGTTCACCAGCTTGATAGGTTTGAAGTGTCACCTTTTCTGCAAGGAAGGCGCTTGATTAGAATGTAGTCTCTGCTTATACCTCTGCATCTGCTTTGACCGTGAATGCAGTTTGTTGAAGAGCTCACGGAACTTATTTTGTGGAAACAGGGTTTCTAGGAATCTTTCCAGAAACACGTACACCATTCTCTTATTCAGCTGAGCGTGCTGGAACATTTCAAAGACCCGAAGAATGCCTTTCCGTGTTGTCTCAGCACCTATGATGTGCTTCAGTTCATCTACAAAAGTGAAAGTTACAAGTTTAAGCTAAGCTCTGCTTCTGGTTAACAATAAACTTAAAATTAATATTAAGTCTCTCAAATGATGTAGCAAGTAACAGTGCCTCTATTATACATAACATGACTAACTGAAAGTTCTCTTACAGCAGAAAGGATTCCTGAAAATTACTTTTACACTATATATGTGGAATCCAATACAGCATGATTTCATGTAAAATATCAGGAATATAGGTATTTCATGCACTGAACTTAAATCCTCTAGTGAAATGAAATACCACGTTGGTTCTACGAAAATTACAGTTGCAAAGTCACAATACAGGTGAAAATGTTCATTATGTAATAATTAAAAGCCTTTTTATATAAATACAGTTCATCTGTCATCGTTTCTTTTCACCATTTCAACAATCGAGAAGAATACTGGCATTAATTCCAGTAACAATATATGGTAAGAACTATTAGGCTTCAATCCCAGACTCACTTACCTGGCATTACCTCCAGTAATTTGGTCTTCCCTGCCACCCTTGTTCTCATTCTAATAGCTTTGTCCCTCCGTGGAACAGTCTCTGCTAGAATGCCGTTGGGCCAAAAAGCATCTCTGTAACAAAAGCAAATCTGTCAAAATACATTAACATTTTATCAAGTGAAAGGCTCTTTTTAATCCCTCAGAGCTATCTCAGAAAACAAATGCAAGAAAGTAATTCACACACAACCTAACACACACTTCAAATATGAGAAAAGGGAAAAGGCAAAAAAGAAATCAAAAAGGAAGATGCACAACAGACTCAATCTATTAATAACTATCAGATACATTTTTAGGACAAGAATCAGATGATAGAAAGTTTTAAGAAAATATTACACACCAAAAACATTCAAATACCAGTTGTTAGATAAAATATACCCCTAAGGTTTGCTTTTACCATTCAGTCTCTATTGCCACTGAGAGATTTTAGGCTTCGGTCTATTAATTGCTTCACTAGATCTCAGACAGTAATTAACCTATCAAGAAGCTAAAGCTGAGATGAAGTAGTTTCAGCGTAGTATAAAGCCCAATGCAAAAGACATGTCTCTGTCTAAAAAGGTATTTTGCCTCAGTGAATGACATACTCTTTTTCTGAGTAAGAAGCACACATTCTTACTCTGTTCTATTAAAGCACAACAGCATCTCTGTTGTATCTGCCCACATGCAAAACATGTTAGCTTAGAGCTAGGGGTCTTTTTTAGTAATAATTGTTTGCCTTTTAAGGCAAGGCATGCACATGCCTCCAAGGTAAACAAGACACTTCTCACAGTAAACTGATGAGATTCCTAAGTATACCCATGCTCTAGCTCTTCCAGGCTGGTTAACAAAGAACTTTTTAAGGAAGAGGTGAAAACTCAAAATATTCTTCTTGATATTACAATTACTTTCTCTCACTTTACACAAGTAAAAAGCACTGTATGGTCCAACTGGAATTCTGTACTAATAGTACAGAATAGTATTATTACTATTAGTAATAATAATATCCTCATATAAAAAGAACAGGAAGGATACAGAGATTTTAGACATCAATTGGCAAGAACTTCATATTTAACATCTATGATAAAAGACATACCTGAAGCGTTTCACCGCATCAGCTACTTGCTCAGGAGATGTCATCCAATCAACATGATCAACTATTTTTCTAAAATCAAAGCAACAAGTCTCTCGCATTTAATTTTTTAAAAAGAAAACAAGTATAGCATTTTAAAGAGCACTCTAGAGCAAATGGAGTGTAATTTCAGCCTTCCGCAAGTAGGTTCTATAAAACTGCACACTAGAAAGGCAAACACTGATTCTCAAGATAAAATCTATGCTCACTGAGCTCTCCTAAAGCTAAGGCCTTTTTATTTTTGAGTAAATGTAGGATGACTAAGCAGGCTGGAAAATTGATATTGCATCTCCCATCAGCATTAGATAAATGTTCTGCTTGTAGAGTGCTCCTCTTCATGGAGCACTCTTCAAGTTCTGTTTCTGTAAGCAAAGAACCTACTTAAAATCTCAAATTACCATCCTTACTATGCAGTTACTTCATAATCTTTAACAGGGGATAGAGACTAATCATAAACTTTGACCTTGATTCATCAACACATACACACAGCTCGATAGCCAGATCTAGTATATTTATAGAAATGATACAGGCATCAATGTATGACCATAATCCCAGGTTAATTTCCCTAAACGGAATTTGAATTTAATTTTCAAAACAGGAAAACACAATCTTGCTGCAGAATGCCATTAAACCCCAAGAATCTGCTAGGAGAAGGTACGATTGCCGAACCTGAGGAAGCTGAGAATATCTGGAATAGCTTTAAATGCAGAAGCAAAACAGCTCCGCACGCATCTCTGCCGTAAGAAAGCAGCCGCCTCTACACAAACTCAGCAAGTTATACTACAATTTGTTGAAGAGGGCAGCATGTTTTTGGAAGCACAGATCTCAAGATAACTGTCACCCAGCCCCAAGGAATTATTTCAAAAACACCCAGTCCTATTATTAATACAGGGCTGCATCACTACCCGTACAACAAGAACTGTCTGTAAGTTTAACTGTGCTGGTGAAAACACCAAAAATATACTTGAGAAGGGTGAAAAAAGTAATGATACAGTGAGGAATGTTCTGAAAAACATAATAGGAATTAACAGGAAGCTACTTCTCACCTGCCAAAAATTAAGAGTTTTGATTCATTGGGATTTAGTGCCAATCCTCTCTCTAGAGGGTTTTTTTGGTTATATTTTTCTTGACATTTCAGAAACAAATTTTTAGAAGGGAAAGCCTGGAATCAGTAGATTTCTAAGCTGGGGGCAAGAAATATTACTTATTTCGCACTACTAATTTGCTTTGCATTTGCATGAAAAAGGGTATATGCGAATTACTGAGAACACAGGTGGCAGGATGGACCCCGTAACAGTCCTTCCCCTCGGCCCTGACTCAATTTGGTGAGAGCAAAAACTTAACATGGCAAATCAGTACAGTTCACATCATTTGATAGTGCCAGAGTATCATCTGTGGCACCAGACAGATGTAAATCCAAATAATGCAGAAAGTAATAAATAGTATTAACAACAAAAGAGAGGGCAAAACGCATAGACATCATCAGCACTTAGTTACATTCACAGAAATGTGAACTTGTGTTGACATGTGAAAGCTCTTTTGGAAGTCCTCTGGCATGTAAGAGTTACAGCAATTTGTATTTCAGCAATGCTTTGTGTTTATGTCCATTTTACACCACATTTTTACTTGATTTATTGATTCTCTTTGCAGGGGATCTCTACCACAGTATATAGTAATATCAAAAAGGATTTATATACACAGCCCCCATGGTATCACTCACATAATTGCTCTACATAAGAAAAGGTGTACCTATTAATTGTGTCACCATATGTTGCTCTAATAAGTTGCTGAAGCAGATTTTTTATATTTCTTCTTAACCACTGATTTCTTTCCTTTAAATCAAAGACTTCATCCATAAGGAGGAGCATTACTCTTAGTGGAATATTGTCATCCACCTGATCAAGAGAGTAAAAGTATAATCAGTAAAGTTTTATTTCAAGAAAGCTACAGTTTTAGTAGCTACTTCAGAGCTCCAGTATTTCAGAACCAGAACAATGTCACAAACACTTTGCTTTGTATTTTACTGTAATATGAAATCTTCCCTAGATCCTCTGTAACATCACTAATAGGAAAGAAAGACTGAAAATTAAAGATAAACTAGGCTTAAATCCATTGAATATTTAAAATCAAACAAAAAGAAATAGCTATTTCACCGGAGTTGGGCAAAGTTAACACAAGTAAATATGTCCTAAGAGAGAGCTTGTCCCTGACTCTTACTTCAGCAACTGTGCTTCCAGCTGCCCAACATGAAAACTCTGGAAGGTGCTGTAATTTGGCATCTTAATGGTTGGTATGGTAATGGTTTTAAATTGGAAGAGGGGAGATTTAGATCAGATATTAGGAATAAATTCTTTCCTATGAGGGTGGTGAGACCCTGGAACAGGTTGCCCAGAGAAGCTGTGGCTGCCCCATCCCTGGAGGGGTTCAAGGCCAGGCTGGATGGGGCTTTGAGCAACCTGGTCTGGTGGGAGGTGTCCCTGCCCAGGGCAGGGGAGTTGGAACTGGATGATCTTTAAGGCCCCTTCCACCTCTAACCATTCTATGATTCTATGATCTTATGGATGCACTGCACCAAATTCAGAGTCTCCTAAAAACAAACTGCCTTTTATTTAGATATTGTTCCAGTCCGCCTGGCTATTAAGTACTTTTATACTTGTAGGTTAAGAAAAGCATCATTTTGTTATTTAATAGATGATGTTAACGCAGATTGGCTTACAAAAACCAACTTTTATGGAAATCCTAAACCAGAGGATTCATCAACTATGTAGAAGATTTAAAAACAGATGGTGTACACTTGTAGTAACTGTCCACTTTCTCAAATATTAAAATTTGAGGGAGAGTTTACTAAAATCTGTAGTATGAAAGTATTAGATTTTCATCTTAGTTATTAATGTTTCTCTTACAGAGACAACAGCAATTTCTCATGGCTTGCTTATCTTCCAAAATACAAGCCTACATATTGTGAAGCCGTGGCATAAAAAGACAGCATTCAGAGTTACAGTTGTATTGCACAAGAGACCACAAATATTTATCTTAAATACAATAAATGAACTTGATTTTTTGACTATTTTTTTTGTCCGATTGAGTTACTGTAAGTTGTGAACAATGCATCTGAAAAGAGCAGTTGAAAGCTGAAAGGCTTTGAAACATTTGAAATCTGCCTTTCAGAAACATTTGGTATATTAATTTAGAGAAGCTATCAAGAATTGTAGCTTCTATTCATTTTACACCAGGTTAGTGAAATATTTGCAGAGAAGCTGCTCGTATACTTGTATGATATTATTTGGTTTTGGCTGTGCAAAACAGAAGCCCCGGGAGTATTAAAGATACAAATTTGTAATTACAAATATACAGATGCAGTTTGATATAGTGAAAAATAATGGGGAAAAAGAAAACCCAGAAGGACTCAAGGCTATGTTATTCGAGCAAAAATACATCTACTAAGCCATCATAGCAGTTATGCACAGGAAGACAAACTGGAATGCTTTGATGTGACCAAAAAACCCGAAACGTGAAGGGCAGAACAGGTGCAGGTTTATGACCATAGCAAATTGCATATAATCACCACTAATCTTATGGCCTTTCTGTCCTACTTAGAGATAAAAGTTTTTTTCCCAATTGTTTTCACTTACATGATCAATGTTTCAATCAAAACAATAGCAAAATACCAAAGCTTATGACAACGCCAAGAGCTTAAACTTCACTTTCAGGTTTCTAACATTACCACTTTAGACATTTTAAGTACCGACATATTAAAAGATTATTATTTAGGAAAACATTCTGAAGGTTTTTTTTCCCTAAAAACATAGCAAACTACTTCTGATTCATTAAACAAATTCCCCCTAAAAGGTCATATCAGAAATCAGAATCCATAAAATGACAAAGGAAATGATGCTAATAGTCTGGCATTATACTATCTTTGAAGAGAAAGAAATTGGAGAAAGGAGGGTACACAATAAAAACCCTGCCCACAAAAGTATCAGCATCTACACTCTTAAATTATTCCACTGTTGTGCAAACCATTTCAGTACTAACAAATATGTTAATTTTAGAAAGAAGGATGTAAGTTTCTTTTTAAGAAGTTAAAAACTGTTTATAAGTATAATGTTATAATATCAAAAACCAATAAATATGTAGTGTAACATAAGTAACTCAATAATTTGGTTTTAGAAGAGTGAACTCTGAAAGGGCAAACATCAGACTCACATTGTCATCAATTGGTGCTGCAACACGGCAATGATCAGGATCTGAATAGGTTTTCTGGATCAAAGGAGGCACCTACAATGATAAAAGGTAATGTTTATGAAGTAAAAAATACTTTAGAACAACAGTAAGTCAGATCAATTTTCATAATCAATTTGGTTATGAAAATGAAAACCAAACATTTGGTCAAAAGACGGTTGCATCCTAACGCAGATAAATATATAACTTATACAAATATAAGTAACCCTTTCATCTTCCAACAAACCAGAACTGTAGGGATTCTCCTACAGCTATCGAAGTTATCAACACCTTTAAGACAATCCACACATATTTTCCCAAGTTCCTAATGCTTCAACTGAAAAACACCTAGGAATTCATATAGGGCTGATATGTCTTCTGGTATTTCCTCTGAAGTCCTGCCTAGTTACAGACTTCCCGGTGGGTCGAGCTGCAGATATATTATTGTTAGTCACACACCGGGGAAGTTACTGGCAATGAGAAAGCCCAGACCCAACCATTTTATCTCACAAGAAATGAAAAAAAACCCAAATAAACAAAAAAAAACCACCCAAACAAAAACACCCACCACAAAAAAAACCCCCACCAAAACAACACAAACCTGCACACCACAGGTTTATTATTCCCTTTCATAATTAACTCCTCCTGGTTGCTGTTCTACACCTGCCACAGGTAACCGTTTTGGTAACAGAACATGGAACACCCCCTGATGACAGACCTTACAGCTACACACAGAAAGAGGAGGCCGAGGGAAAGGAAGGTAAGACAGACATGTCAGGAAGATGACTACTTTCATAGGACTTCTAGATAGAATGTCATGCTACCATTCCTCACCTCTAAGGTACTACATTTTAGGAATACAGGAGATGAGGAAAGATAGCAGGACAGTCAGAAAGAAAATTTAATTAAAAACGGAACTCAGCAAGGAATAAGCAGAAAAGAAGCTATCTCCTTATTCTAAGCTTCATAATATATGTTTTTTCTCTAATGAAAGCAGATGCAGCAGACTAGCTTTATGAGAACGGGTGGTAAAAAGCTAAGAAAATTAGTGACACTCATTCTTCTCAAATGGCTGTATGGAATTGAGGAAGGATCACTGTAACAGTCTGTAGATGCCATCTTAAAACATGTTACTTAATAGCAAAGAGAACTCCATGTTTGTAATATAATGACTGCTGAACCTTATTAAAAAGGGTACAAGTATAAAAGAAGATTGCTTTCCTGTCTAACCACTTTACTCTTCATTATAGTATACAACATAAGTGAGTCAATAGCTAATCTCCTATTCATTCATTACTAGGTATTAACTACCAAATATTTTCTTACCTTGAAAAATGATTGCTTTATGTCTTGTCCCAATCTCTCTGACATTTTACCCATGTTGTCTGACATTTTAGTCATTCCCTCTGCCAGGCTGTCAGGGAGAGCCTTGACTGCATTTGATACATTTCTCATAGAGTTACGCAGTGGGTTTACAAATGTGTCCATCTGAAGGGGAAGATGTTTAACCAGAATTGTATAATCTATGAGGACACCAGTATATTAATACACTATGAGAAGTATCACGCTGCTCCAGAGAACAATAATATAAAGAACAACTCAAATTGCTTTACTTCAGTACAGAACGCAGAATAAAGTTTGAGCTTCACTTTCATTTATTTTTCTCGTTCCTCACAGCCCTACTGTAACTATCCACATCTTTCAGCAGATCTTTTTCCTGAGACATTTTCATTTCTCATCCCTCAGCTTTTTTTAGCTTGAATTTATTTTCCTTTTCTTCTTCATTCAATGCCATTTCTCCCTTCCAAGCTTCCTACTTCCAGATGTTTCACTTCTCCTTTTTCAACTCTTCATCTTTGAAACATGCCTCTTAAACAGCACTGGAGTAATATCCTTTAATATCATGGCAAATATAATTAAAACCATAAAGTAGCTCCACAGAAACTGTTACAATTTCTCTTTCAGTGTATACTCTAAATCCAGTCCAGAGGCACAAATACTAGTGTGATGCCCTTAAAAATTAAGTTTATAAGCATATGATACACTGGAAACCAAATCTCACTCAGTCATTACATAAACCCTGATAAATATTTAACTGTTTCACTGTTAAATATTTGAGGAATATAGGCAGAACAACAACTTAAAGTGACAATACAGTTACAAATCCTTTTCATAACAAAATCACTCAAAGTTTAGGAATAGTTCTATTTGCAAAGCAGATGCCCACACAAACTGGTCAACTGAACAAAGAACCACTTTGTCTGAAGAGAGCTCTGGAGGCTTAACAGAAAGGACGTGCAGCTCAGAGCTCCCAATTCGACCATCGACTGAATGGTCACAATGGCTAAATACAGAACGGCTGCTTTTGAAGGGAAACGCATTTCGTCTTTTGGGCCGAAGAGCGGAGAGCACAGTAACAGCAGCAAATACAGAGTAAAGAACTGAAACAAGAAATCAGAAGGAACGAGACCACAAAAAAAAAAAAAATAATAATCACAGATGTCTGACAGAAAGTAACTTGGAAGGAACACGCTGTTAAAGCAGCCACGGTGCAACACACCGGCTGATTTGAAAGTTTTATTTCCTTGCCATACAAACAAATGTACCTGTTATCAAACAAGTAAATTTTTAGTTCCTTATGTCCTCAGATACTTTGCCACTCACAAAGTATTAAAGCAACTCGCAAATTGTTTTGAAAGTGCTGTTTTGAAATAGCTGTTTAATACCAGTTCAACATCTCTGTTCAATGCAATCACTGCACTAATGAATGCTTTGAAGTTCCCTTGTCAGGGAAAAACGTTCTTACCTTCCGTGCAAAATCCCCCTTCCCTTTGCTGTAGGCTTTGTTCTCCAGGAAGTCATACACATAATGGGCTAGAGCCGGAGAAGCCTTCATCATTTCAGGATTTAACAAGAGCTGAGTGAAATAATTTTTAAAAGGTGCTTTTTAATAAATACTGAAAAAGTCCATACCGTTCAGTTTAGTAAAAGTTTACCACGCACAAAGACACCACGTCTTGCAAAAATATTTTCTCATTCATTCTCTAAATTTTATTGCAACGTTACACTATCCTCAAGATGGAAACAACATGCTTCTTGGTAATTGCCATAATTTGAACTAGTATGTTAATTATAGCATCTCACAGAAAAATACACACCTTTATGACCACTCGCACTAGTTCTAGAACTCTAAGAAGAAAATAGCTGTGACTGAAAAAATATTGCTATTAAAAATGGGACACGTATCTCACAAAGGAAAAAATATTAACACTCTAAACAGAACAATCAGATTTCACAATGTTTTATTCATCTTCGTTATTTATTAATAGCATGTCCATTGAGTTGGTCAACATATTTTAGTGCCAAATGACCAGAAAGTCCCTATGAAGTAGGACAACTGAATTTCTTTAGTTGGGCTGATAGAGGCCTGATCTGAGGGGAGAAGCTGTGCGGTCACGCTATTGCACCGCAGCGGGTGCCAGGCCAACCCTCGTGCAACAGCACAAGAGAAAGTAACCACAAACATGAATGTAACGGAAGAAAGTGAAGTGGCACAGAGCTCGAAGCCAGCACAGCTGGAACCTCACCAGCTCAGGGGAGCTGGGACAGAATCGGTTGAGAATAAACTAAAACAGCAAAAAAAAAAAAGCAAGCTTCCTAGACGATACAAATTTCTTACGGTATGCTATTTAGGGTTGCATACCACCTACAACACAGCTTTTCTTTTTTTCCTTATTATTTTTTTAAAATTAAATTTTTCTACCTCAGAAAAAAAGAATTCCAACCTAAAACATAACCATAAAAGCCAGAACTGCTTACCTGCAAGTATGCATTTAAATCTTTTTTCCTTTTTTCCAAAAACTCTCTGTCCATATTGTTAAATGTCTTCTTGCCAGGAAGTTTTAGTATATTTGCAAGGTTTTCAAACTAGAAAAAATATAAGATTTTTTTGTTCTGTTTAAAAAGAGTTTTATATCACCGTATAAGCTCAGAAATGACAGGGTCATTACATTCACCTGTTCTTATTTACCATATAACACCTGATAAATAATTTCTGCACCAAGCCCGTAACTCAGATTCCTTGTAGAAGCCAAAATGAAAGGTAGGTCATCAAGAACAAATGCACAAAAAATCTCAGAAGACTGTCAAGGGCAAAATTTAATTTCTGAACACATACATTATACTCACTTTTGAAATACAGACTAGTAATGTGTGCAAATTATTTTTTTATCATCATACCTGCTCAAAAAGATGTAGGCTCAAGATTTATCATCATTATTTGTGCAGAAGTCAGTAGGTTTATGAGACTACATCAAGAGAAGTTGCAAGTCTTTCTAAAACATCTCTCCTTTCCTCTCCTGATCAAACCTACTGAGGAAACAAGTTTTTGCCCCGTAGTATGATAACATATGTGCTACATATCATATGTTACCATACCACGCTTGACATGCCTCATCACCTGTGCCTTTTCTGCAGGTAATGGCAGTGATTGGTGCCAGTTGGTGACTCCCCTGCAACAGGGAAAGAAGAGGCCCTAACACTTAAGAAGGTTGAACATAACCTGCTATAATGGACAAAATTAAGGAAGTGACATGGATAAAACTCAAAGAATCAGGATTATCTACATATAGAATCCAGACTTCCAGTAAATAATAATATTCTAAAGGGAGTAAAGATAGAAAGGTATGGTATCTAGGCTTTAAGAAACAATCTGGAAAAACGTATCCTTTTCTCTCCAGAGAGGACCACAAAAATCACAGATTTAATGAGAGAGAGATTCCACTCAGTGGAAAGACAAGGTGTCTTTTTGCAAAGACATATTAAACTTTGGAAGGTTAAAGAGCTCATAAAGTTTATGGCCTGAGGAAGCACTGAAGAATAACTACGGGCACAAATGGAAACACAGGAAGTTCCATCTCAACATGAGGAAAACCTTCTTTGAGGGTATCAGAGCACTGGAACAGGCTGCCCAGAGAGAGGGTGAAGTCTCCTTTTCCAGAGATGTTCAGAACCTGCCTGGACATGATCCTGTCCAGCCTCCTGGTGGACCTGCTCTGGCAGGGGGGTTGGACTAGATGATTTCCAGAGATCCTTTCCAAACCCATATCATTCTCTGCTTCTGTGACTTCCAACTTTACAAATCCCATCCCCTTGATAATAGGTCACATGAAAAAAATAACTGAAGATGGTCTAGTTTGCATTTAGATACTTGTATCTAAAAAGAAGCAATGTAAGCAAAGAACAGCCTCTATTTTAAATACAGATAACTGTTTCAAATGATATTTATTACATTGCT
This sequence comes from Arenaria interpres, assembly GCA_013399435.1. Lineage (NCBI taxonomy): Eukaryota > Metazoa > Chordata > Aves > Charadriiformes > Scolopacidae > Arenaria > Arenaria interpres. The sequence continues at coordinate 5,626 of VXAK01003438.1, read as the reverse complement.
AAAGAAACTGGTGTGAATCTATTTAGTACTTTAAGGAAAAAAAGCAGATATAGATACTATACACAGCTAACTTCAATTCCATTTTGCATCAAGCACCTATTTTATCTGAAAAACGTAAATAATCATCCCCATCCTTCCTATTAATTTTCAATTAAAGATTCTAACCTTTATCCTTAGCATGTCAATAAAAATGTCTTAGACAAGCACACAAGAAGGGTGTTCAGTGTATCAGTGACATTCCTGTGTCCACAAACTCAGTAGGAGTGTCTACTTTATTGTCAAAACAAAGCAAAATTGTTGGGAGTTTTCAAGATGCTACAATGAAGCCCAGGAATGGAGGATAATATTGCCATTTTCCTGTAAATTCAAAGAACTCAGATTCAGCAACAAGAAATTTCTGAACTTTCATATTTTGAAAGTGTCGGAAGGAATTTTTTTCTAGTCATTTACTGGTAGGTCAGTTTTAAAGACTGCCTCACATGAGCAGAACATTAACTCACTGTAAGGTCAGGGAACACATACCCGTTTCAACAGGTTATGACTATTCAAAACAGTGAATTTATTAAAAAAAAATTAAAAAATTCCAAAAAAATACAAAAATTGGTTTTGACAGCACACTAAAATAATGAGTAATTCAAGGGGAAGTCAGACCTTGTTTATAATTGATACAAATACTCAACATGATGTTCACGTTTTTAATAAAACCTTTTCCATTTTTAATACTGCTGGGACTTCACAACGCTAACCTACCTGCACAGAATTTGTTCTCTGTCCCTCTCTATTAATAACAGAGTAAAGGGATGTAATCCAACACTTCTGACTAGTTCAAAGGTTAGGCAGTCAAATCTGACTTCTCCAAAGGCTTGGTTTAAAAGCATTTCACCCTCCTCCTTTAAAAGCACGGCATTTTCAACACTTTTTCATGTCAGCAGGTTCTACTTTGTACCAGCTGGTGAATTACAAGTCTCTATTTTTTCTTCTTTCATTTTAGGAGGGTTAAGAGTCTGAGAAAACAAGTACAGCAATAAAAGGCAGATTGTATAGCAGTACACCCAACTGCCAACAGCTGTCCCTTTTGAGACCCAACCGATCCTTAACATTTCACTTAAAGCCTGAATACCTATTCCCCAAGCTCAGTTTTTATTTCTTAATCTCTGTGACAAATACAACAAATGAAATATGCCACTGTTTGAGACCAATAGCACTTCCATACAGATATTTTAAAGCAAAATTAAGCAAAGGGGTGTAGTGGGAAAAGCTTTCTCAGTTCCACTTCCTTTTGTTAGAGCAGTTATATAGCCATCACGTACTAAACTATATAAACAAGCACCTGTAAACTGCTCAGTAAAAAAAAATTGTATAATATAAATGGTAAAAAAAGTACACTATAACGGCAAAAAACGTAATGTGTTGTAACTCCACATCTTAAAGTCACTCTGAGAAAGCCAATACTCATGCCATACCATCACACAGAAAAAGCAGCTTGCAAAGACACCTTAAAAGTTCTCTATGAGAGTAATTACCTGCTCAGTGATCCTCATGTGAAAGTCGTGGAAGTCGCTGTAGCGCCGGTATGTCTTCCACGTCTCTTCACTGTTTGGATTTCGCCGATGGACTGTGATAGCATACAGCGCGTATGTCTTGCCATGATCATTACACACTCCTGCCACAGCATATGGGTCATAGTCAGCATAGACTAGTAGTTTAAAAACAAAAATAAAAAAGGAACAAACAGAAAGAAGGAAGACGAAAGGACACAAATGTGAAGTGAAGAAATGTCTGGAATGACAGACTTGAGAGACAAAAATGGACATGCAAGCAGAAGAGTAAGCCATCCCTTTATCCAAAACACTGTATAAGTGATACCCGCCAGAAACTTATTACGTAAACTTAAATATAGGGGTTAAGCAGCCTTAAAGTTAGACAAGTTTCACTGACATGCAAGATATAAAAAAAGAATAGAAGAGATTTCAACTTTTAAGAATAGCGAATAGATCTTTAAAAAAAAATAATTTTAACCTAAAGAACTCAAGATATGGGTAAAAGACAACTGGGTGAAACCAGAAGAAATTCCAGTCTGCAAAGTACTCTAATCATATTGAAAAAGTTCATCTGTGTAAAAACAAAAGACAGTGCTAGCAGCAAGCTTTAAGTATGTGGTTTTGTTATTAACATTAGCAATTTGTTATTGGCTAAGATAAAAAATACCATCCACACTATTTAAGTCAACAGAAACAATATACACACACGTGTACGTATTCTGTATGTGTAAGTACATATATTTAATGAATTCTGTGTATGTACACACAGAGGCACACAGTTTATGGAGAAACCAATTTATAAATGGAAAGAACACAGGTAAATATCTTTAATAGAAGCAATCAACTTTGTGTTTTTCACCAAATATTTAAGCTCTCTTGGACATTCCTCCATCACAGAATTCCTCCCAGTATAGAGTTTGTTTCAAAAACTTCCATTTAAGCTACAGAATAACCCAGGACCAATAGTGTTTATACTGCACACTATTTAAATTGGTAAAATGTTGTAGCTCTGAGTATTGAGCCAATACCTAGAGCCACCAGACCACATCTCAGGGCACTGCTAAATTGCACCTTTAGGACTACCTAAGTACCCCAAAATACACTTTAGGAGTGCAAGCTCATCAAACAGTATCTGAGTAGTGTTTGTTATTTACTCTGAAGTAACAAAAATTTTTAATTTATTACTAGGCAAATTATTTCAAAAGAGAACCAAGAAATGCCACCACTGTAAAGACTGAAGCCGCTACCTTAAATTAAGCTAAATCAATAAAGGAGGAAAAATAGGGGAGAGTATTATAGCAACAGAAGTAATCAGTCAGGAATTAGAATTATGTGACTAGAAAAAGAAAAGAGATGGCTTTTAGAATTTGTTCTTGAAATTATTTTTAAAATAAATGGTACTCTATTAAGTTTAATGAATGATTCTCCAGAGATAGGAAAAATAATGATATCATAAACAATAAAAATTAAATCACATTTTAAGTACAGATATATAGTCTATGAACTGCATCGCTAATTGTGTAAGGATTTCCATTATAAGGATTTCATGGAAATATGAATTCAAATGTTTTATGAAGCTAAAAAATGAAAGGATTAGGATTTCAAGGGCCTGTAATACCAAAAAACTGAAAATAAGTGGTGGAAAACAAGTAAGCAGCCATCGTAACAGATTCACTTACCAGTATCTGAGATGTATGCATGGAGTTGAACTGTCTCATCAGAAGGGACATTTGAAAGGTCATCTAAGGACTGCAGGGTAGGGGAGAGAGGGGAGAAGGAAGAAATGGGCAAGAAAGAATAAGGTCATAGATACAATTAATTTGTGAGATGCTTTTTGGGTCACCTATTTCATTTTGAAACTTTCAATTTACTACACTAATAGAATAGTTTAATGCACTGTGACAATGCAAGTGTTGGCATTACCTGATTACTAAAGCCTTTCTTTCACAGAGTGTAGGGTCTTTCATTGCCCCTACTGGTTTCACATAGTTTTGTGATCACTTTAGCACATTACCCAGTTTCATTTGATATCTCAGATCTAAAATATGTACAGCTAGATACAGTCTCTCACTGAGCATCTTTACTTCAAGAATTCCCAAATGTGTAAGTTGCTGTCTGGATGCTGGAGAGTATCCTGGTAAAGCTTTTGGTCATTGTTGGATATAGGCTACACTTTCTCTGCCCACTCTCAGAGAGCAGTAAGCCTCTAAGGTGCTCTCTATACCGCAGTGTCCGAACCTAAGAGCAGAACATCACCTGAGGCCGATGAATGGCAGGAATTTATGGGAACCTGGATAAGTGCTTGATATTCTGAGCTCTAGGATTTGATCATCAGTGAGATGGAAGGGATGTTATTAAAGACGACAAGTCACAGTCAACTGCTCTAATATTTTGTTTGCTATGAAATACTGACATTAAGCTACTATTTCTGAAAAGGCATAATTATTTCTTGTTTTCCTGCTCCCTTCATTGCCAGCCTGACAGTTCAGTTTTCTTCTTGATAACTGAATGGGGTTCGAGCTGACATATACTAGTGACTGCCAGAAGTTCAACCCAGCCATTTCTGCTGCCATTCAAGGTCTTAGGGAAGTAAAGCCCGTCTAACTCCTTCTATTTACTCAATTCAAAAGCAATACATAAAGCTCACATTATGGATCCATTTAGATAAAATCTGCAAGAGTCTATAAATATTCTACAATGGTTTTATACCCACAAAACATGCCCCACTAGTTTAATATAGTAGATTAGTATGTCAAATTAACAGGCAGAAATTAAGAAGGTATTTTTGTAAAGTAACTTTTCCTCAAAATAGTTTTGATCCTCTCTTCCAAATAATCTTAAATTACAGTATTACAGTGAAAGTATAAACTGTGGGTGATGTATTTTATAATGGAAACTTTAGGAAGCAGTCAATCACTGTGGCAAGGCACTCTACAGTAACATTTAATACACAACAATGAAATGGTTAAAAATTTAATAGATAACCAAGAAATAGTTTGCATTTAATGACTGAATATCCTTGACAATAGGCATGTTCACAGGAACACAAGTTAATTAAAAAGCAAAAATATCGCACCACAACTCAATCTTATTTAATACATTGTCATTAGCTGAAAGTACAGAAATTCCCTGACCTTCGAAGTAACCTTTCCAAGGTCTATTTTTCTTCATGTAACTGACTAACACAAGGGAGCTAAACTATGTGTACAGAAGTTTACTCTTGACATGGAATTCAGCCAGGAAAAACTAATCTACCAATATCCAAACACCTGTAAAAGCACTGAAAACCCTGAACAATATGGACTACAGAAAGCAAAAGTTCTTCTGCATAAACAGAGCTTGATTACATGCTTCTGCAAGAATGTTCTTCACTCTGTAAAGACAGTAAATCTGGTATTCTGCAAACATACTTTTCCTAATAACAAAACTCAAGACTTTGAAGTGTGCCATGCAACTATCTATTTGTATTGCAATAGAGCTTGATGAAGGCTTTAAGACCTTCTAGCTTAGTATGAAAAGGCTCCATGCCATGAAGCAGCAGATAACCACAGGCCAGATGAGCCACTGCCATGACAAATGCCCATCCGAAAAATAGGACTTTTATATGTCAGAACATTCTTGGGAAAAGTACTGAAGAGACACCTGAAAAATCTTTTTAAGAGATTAGTCAATTAAAGGAATCTCTTGGGAAGTGTTACCAGAATTGTATATAAATTTATAAAAATATGGGTAAATTACATTTTCCTTCTGCATCTAACGGGATTTTGTGTAAATCATATGAACTGACCATCTCCCCTTTTCTTTCTATTTCAAAATGTAAATAACAGGAAAACAATAGGAAAAAAGAAACCAAACTAAAAAAAAAATAAATTAAAATAACAAACAACCAACTCCCACATGGAAACAGGTTTATATTTATGTTAAATGTGTTCCTTTACAAAGTAAACTCTATTCCTCTGCGTGCAAGCATGTTCTAAACCAATGTACTGGAACTCCTAAGGAGCTACAGCATCTTCCAAAAATGAATTAGGAAGGCCTATGAATCACATAAGCCAGGAAATTGCATGCAGATTGCAAACATTTCT
>VXAK01003435.1:2335-13723 GCA_013399435.1 Arenaria interpres | reverse complement strand
AAAGGAGAACTCAGCTTCAGTAAAGGTATGTCAAACAGCGATGCCAGGAGGCATTTCCAGGCATCCCAAATGAAAGAAAAGGGAGACCCCAGACTGATGCAGGTAACATAGCCATAAGCACAATTAGTACAGTTGAATCAATACTAGGGAAATATACCTTAAGGCTTCAGTTGCTCAAAAGGTCTGAACTCTGAGAAAGGTTGTCTACTGGAAACAAAAGCATGGCTTATCAAAATTGCAGTGTGACAATATAAGTGGTACAGCCAGTGCCTTCCATTCATTATATTTTCAATTTTGCTACTCTCACCTGCAGATTTCTTTTAGTGTTAACCCTAAGTTAGCAATCCAACTGCAGATCAATATAAATCAATATCTTCACCTGCATGGTCATTTCAATTTTTAGCTCACATCTGCCAATGAATGGGAATGTCTTTATTTTGTGGTTGATGCATGGTCTACTCACCATAAGACTTGCAGTAATAAATTATTGTGCACACTAACAGTAATAGAAAGTACTAAGAAGTATTAAAAATAATAATTTCAGTAAAAATTAATAATGATCTTATTAAGTATGCTCATTATTCCAGGATTTTAGTAGGGACACCTCTGGGGTTTAAACAGATAACAGTGCAAAATTTCTACCGCTTTCATAAAACTGTAAAGATGTGGGGAATTCATGTATTTTATTTAAACAAAACCTTTTTTTTGTTGTTTTTAAAAGCATAAACAGAATAGGTAATACCATACAATAGACTAATCTATGCTCATCTGGGATGTGTTAGAACCTTGCTTTTGTGATTTATGTTGCTTGAAGAGATAGTATAGAGCAATATTCATTGCTTAGAGCTTGAAAGAGGATTGAAGCTTCATGATGAGATCTAGGGGAAAACTCTGTGGAAAGATTTTTAAGACCTGTCTCAACCCAAGCAATTCTGAAGGCAAAGGCAAAAAATGACCCCACAAAATGTTTTTGAATCTGGGAATAAAGTTGAATTGAAGTTACTTAGAACCTTGGCAGAGGTAGAAAAATCAGGGAAATTCTGAAGGTTTCCAGTTGAAAATAACTTGACAAAAATGTGGACTGTATGCAGGGAAGCATTTAATATATGTTTATGCTGTAAAATGACTTCTATGTGTGGAAAACAATTGCTTTCCTTAGATAGGCAAATATATTTTTATACAATAGGATTTAGAGGTGAAAAGACTTCATTAGATCATTTTCTCTGTCCCCTTCCAATGAAATAATTTTAGAAAGCTGTACACTGTTTGAGCTTGCTGAACGGCCGTCAGCAATTTCATAGCCATGTCAATAGTGTTTTTCCTTAAAAATTCAATTTTGTATTAGCAATTGCAGTCTAAGCAGTAGTGCCTTTCTGTGAAATAGTAAGCTTTTTAAATCTTCTTAAGTGATTATGATCACTAGCCTTTCAACTTTGTGCCTTATAACATCACACAAGCATCGATATAAAATTCCCTCCACAAGGCACTGCCAGAATTGCTTTGTTTTACTATTTTATTATCACACATTTCTAAAGCAACTATCACCAATGTCTTCATACACAAATGTATCCAATATAGGATTTCTCTCAAAATGATTGTGGAGCTTTATAATCTCTTCTGTACAACAGTCTCTTACTAAAAATGTCAGACAGTAAGTGGAGTCCAGAGACCTCAACTCTTGCTAAGAAAACATATTACTAGGAGATATATGTTATACCTTGCCATGAAAATAGTAAAATATATCTAAATGTTATATTGGAAAGATGATGACTTTTGGATTCAGAAGGAAGCCACAGCTACAGAACTTTCCATTACATATGTACATACATGTATGTGTGTGTGTGTGTGTGTGTGTGTGTGTGTGTGTATTGATCCTTATGTTTATAACCTAAAGAGTGAGGCATCTGAGCACACTTTCTTTTCTAGACTCAGCTGGGAAATTGCAAGTTATCAGTAAGATGCCTAGTCTTCCAGCTCTTCAGAATTTGGTAAACATAAATTTTCGAAATTCATATAACTATATAGGCATATAAATGGAGTTTGTGCCTTGGGGGGGGTGCAGAGCTGAGCAGGCAGTACTGACTGGGTTTCTGCTGCAGGGAGCAGCATGATCTGTTGGAATCTGGAAGGCAGTTACTGGGTTGATATTTCAGATAATTTCTATCACAGTCCAGTACAGAAATCTACCTTGCCTACAGCACAGGTGATGTTTGTGCCCTGGGATGACACTAGGGTAGAGTTTTATTCAGCAGAAAATGGCATGACTGCTATTGGTCTTTTCAGCCTCTGTGACTCTCTGAGAGCCAAATGGACTTTACGCTATTATCTATCTGAAAGCAAGCACCTGAAAAGTCTCACTCCAGTCACGGAGCCAGTCTGGAACAATGCAAACAGTTTGAAAATATTCAGCACATCATTTAGCACATTCAGTGCACAGATTTCAGGGTCTTTATACAAGAAAACAGTTTCTGTGACATATTCTTTGACAAAGCAGCAGTCTAATTCTGATGTCCTTGGACCTTGTGTCATCATTCACATCTGAGGAAAATGCATATTGCCGTTTGAACATAATGATGTATCGTTGCACCAGGTATGAGACTAGCTGTGTAAGACATAGCAGAGAGTAGCCAGTCCTAAGGCCCTGTCCTGGCAAACATCAACTTGCTTGAGTTGATGAGTCTTTTGACTTCAGTGATATTATTCTAACCTTATGTATTAAAAAACATGAACAGTCCCTCGGTCTTCGTGGACAAAAGTCCTTATAAAAGTGGATTTCAAGGGAATGTGTAATTACTATAAACTAAAGGTATGAGTAATGTCAAAGTTTAATGTTTCTGCTTATTCCACATGATACAGCACAACGATATAATTCACATCAGAATTAAATACTTGGTTTGATATAGCAGATTTTGATTTTGGAATTGCATTGCAGCCAGACATTTTCCTTCTAGCTTTATGAGGCAGGAGAGGAGGTAGACAAAGCTTGACTGCTTTACCTCAATCCAGAATTAAACTGGTTTATCTCATAGAGTAAACAGAATCTAATTTGAAGCTTATTTCTTTGCTTCATGTTGGAACATAGTGGGTCAGCTTTATGGTTCGAGTAATTTTATTTTGTATTATAAAACCGATACTGTTATAGTCAGCTAGTAGTCAGTCAGCAATAGAGACATTTCTCCATGCCATTTTGTTTGGATTTAGCTTTTCTGACCTTTATAGGCTATCTAACAGAGAGAAAAAGCTTGAAAGACATATCTTATTGTGCCAGACAACTTATACAGTACAGACAAGCTACAAAGAGCCATGGTTTCATAGCATAAATCTTTTTTGCCTCAGCCAGGTTGGAAGTGCTCAGTAATTCACAGGAACAACCTTTAATTTACTGTTTTCCCTGGATACCACTGAGGGCTAGTAGGAGGGAAAAAACTCATTACAAAGAGCATCTTTTCTCTATTGGAGAACAAAGACGGGAGGCAAAGAATGCCAAGGATTGGTTATCGCTTCTCAGTTGTTATCATCTTGAAAACAGAGCTTAAATTGCCTTACTAATAATAGTTTAAGGGTATGCTAGCAATTTCTTTGATTTTGTAGTAGGCAGAAAACAAAATCAGAGACACTGGTTAAATTATTTTAAATAGCTAGTGCTTCTTTTAATGCGTCGGTAAGCTCTGAGGATATACTTGTTCCCTGCCATAATAAAATGTCCCATCCTGCTCAAGTTCTGAGGTCCCTCTATAAACTATAAGTGAAATTTTGCAGGACAAAAGATCATTTGCAAGGCTTTGTGACAGGTCTTGAGAACCTTGTTTGTTCTCTTTGCTTGTGCATCAGAACAGTTGCTTACATTTCTTAGGTGGAGAGAAGGGGAAAAAACAAAAATGTCAAATATAGAGAATTGAAAGGAATAAAAACTTCAGAGTCTTTTCTAGTTCAAAGAAAAATATTATTTATTTTCTATTTATTTTGTTTTCTGCTGGGGTGAATTTCTTGCTTTTAGTGGCTTCAGGTGCATTTTTATTATTCAGTAGAAGGAGGCATAGCTGCCAGTACCAAAACTGTGTGCCATTAGGCACTGACNGTGCCATTAGGCAATGACAGTCAGTACCATTTATGGTTAGTTCAGTTAATGTAGGCTCTATAGGCTCTATTGAAAGAGACACAGGACCATGACAAAGAAATGTGCACAGTATGAAGAAAGACAGCAGCAGTTAAAAGCATGCTGCTGCAGACCATGACTTCTGATTTCTCAAAGACGCATTCACAGCACTACGTGCTTCCTTGAATAGAAAGTCATGTCTCAGTTCTTAAGAAGAAAGGCCCTTTCTAAACAAATGCTTAGTATGGTGTTTCAGGGGCATTTCAGGAGTTTATAGAGTATTGCAGATAACAGACACTTGAATAAAAGCATCAAATAGTGTATTTGTAATCTCTGAGTCACCTGAAAATGACATTAGAGTTGGACTGGAGTGTATAGAACAGAGAGAGGTGAAATAGCAAGTAATGTGTGGGACAGTCTTGGCCTGGTTCTCCTCTTTCATGTAAAAAGTGTAACCTCAAAATCATCTTTTTTTTTTCTTTCTGTTATCAAAAGAGTTTCCTTTTTTAAATTCACTGAACACTTTAGCAGATAAAGTCTTTAGAAAATTACTTGAATCTGAAGATCTGCAACGTGGACTTTTGAAATTTCTCTAGGTTAAAGTGTTAGGATTTCACTAAATCTAGTACTAGATTTCACTAAATCTTGTACTATACAGACATTATTCACAGTTAGTAGAGTTAACAAAGCTTTTGTTTTATACATTCTGGTGGTATTTTTCTTCCAATATTTGACAATTCCATTTCATGTTTTTAATATATGTAATCAGTTTTATTTGAATAACATTTAATTTCAGTCTATTTGAATAACATTTAATTTAATTCTAATACCCAGTCTTTCAATTGCTGCTTAATTTGGAAGGAGCTGTTCAACCTGCTTCTCAGTTACCTGGCCTTTGTGAGAATTTTATTAATATGAGCTTGCTACAACATTTAACACTGATGTGTGTGGCAGACCCTATACCACTGGAATATCTGTGTGTATTATAACTTTAATAATCATGTGCTTCAGAGTATGATATCTCCCTCTTCACAATATGCCTAGTAACACCTTTTTCCTTCTTCCATCAAGAGAACACTCTTTATCAGCTTCCACCAGGAGGCAATGACCCCCATCCTCTTTAAGGCGATTTCCTCATTATTAATGTTGCGGGTGATTTAATACCATCCTGTGCTTCATGTGGAACACAAAACAGTTTTATCACTAAAATGTACAGAAGTCACCTGGACAGTATTAGATTGACATCTCAATAACTATAGTCATTATAACTATCACTAGCTGTACTGACAGGGGATTTAAGTCCAATTTCAGTGTATCTGCAACTTTGAGACTCTAACGACTCATACATACTTGATTTCTTTCTAATTAACTAAAAATAGAAAATTCCACATGGTGTGAACAATAGCTTGAGCCTGTCACCCATGTTTTAACTGACAAATGAATACTGAGGCAGTGTTTTCTAAATTACAGTGTTTATAATTTTTCTTTATATACAGAAAGTACAAAGCATTTTATTACCAAACCTTAGTTTTTAGTATCCTCTTCCTCTTCATTAGTATCTGTATCAGTATCAGTATCATTACACCATATGTGAAATTACCTGTTGGCTAACTGCTACCACTGTTTTCCTGGTTTTAAATCTTTACTCTGAGAGGACTTCCAATGATTGGAGTAATGTGTTTCAGGTCTCATGTAAGTATTATCTGTCTTTGTCAGTATCTTTTTCCAACTGATTAAAAATTCAGTCTCAGATGCTACATCACACAAACTCATCTTCCTTCCTCTCCAAAGGACTTAGAAGCTATAACAGGTTAAGTCATGCTGGGAAAAGCTGCTGCGTATGGTCATCACAGAAACACAGAATCATTTAGATTGGAAAAGATCCTTAAGATCATCACATCCAACCATAAAATTAATGCTGCCAAGTCCACCACTAAACAGTGTGCCTCAGCAGCATGTCTCAATGTGGTGAGAAAGCTTTTTAAAACTACTTTTTAAAATACGTCTTTTAAATGCTTCCAGGCATGGTGACTCAACTACTTCCCTGGGCAGCCTAATCCAGTGCTTGACAGCCCTCTTGGTGAAGAAGTGTTTCTTAATATTGAATCTAAACCTCCTGTGTCATGCAGGCAGGTCAAATGCACACCCTTCTTGCTGCTGTCACTGGTGTTGGGAGGCAAAGGGGTTACTTCTCTACTGTTGCTGTCCTGAAGAAGTGTGTGGAAGCCCCCTAAATTTCATGTGCTAGCTCTTTGAGCTGCCTGCGTTATTTGTACCTCACAGTGTGAGGACATGGTCTCTCACTTGCACTTGAAGTTCATTACTGTTTTTTTCCAGGGTATTTTCTGACATGCTGTTCTGCTGATTGGCAATGTTATTTGAGCAGGCATCTGAACAGCACATTTCATTTTCCTGGGTCATATAGGTTGCTAGACATGTATCAAGTAGTGATGGAGACAGGAGAGGGGATGGTGTTGAAGCAATGTGGTTGAGAGAAGAATTGCATCTCTCTGGTAAATATCAGCTTTAAGCAGGGGTGAATCAGCATGATTGTGCTGGGCTGGGTTAGCACAATGCCACAGTGTCACCCTGTCTTGCACCACGTGACATCTTATTATGTTAATGTATTTATATAAGTGGATAAAATTAGAGTTGCCATTAGTAGCAACTTTGGATTGCCTAGATTTGCATTTTTAAAATCTTTTTTATATGTCATGCATTTTGTTATTCCTCCTACATATGACAATAAAGGTAATGAATAAAATTTTATTATCAGTAACACGATGCTATGCTGCTTTGTTATAATTGTTATGCTGTTGCAATACTAAGAGAGAAGGGTTATTTTAAAAAGCAAAATCCTATTACTACATTTTAAAATAAGTGTACCTATACAAAGAAACAGCATTTTTTGGTGAGAAAGCATCATATGAAATAAACTGCTCTTTTTTACTTGTATTATAGTAAAGTCCATTACTTTTTTTTTTTAATAGGGACCAAGCACTGTACAGCTTCCAAAGGTTATTACCTTTCACCAAAGCGGTAAGTATAGGTAGAAGATACTGGTAAATGAGAGTCGCAAAGAAGCCTTATAAGCATCATTTTTTAACCTGCAAAAGCTGCCTTGCTAGGCAAAGTCAAAATCTGTAAATTGGTCAGTATCTTAAAGTTTGTCCCATGTACTAGATTCTGTAACGAGATTGAATTTCTGGTGTGTTGAGTAGTATGGCAGGCATGCATGTGCGAGCTGTGTCATCGAAAATGCGTCATCATATGTGATGGTGAATGCAGATCCATCAGAGCTTCTCTGAACACCAGCCCCAGTGGAAAATGTACACAGCTGGATAGCATAGTACCAGAGCTTCCCTACTCTCTGGGTCCCTGTGCATCGGACTCAGCTGGCTGGTGGATCTGTGGTCTTTGACTCACTTTCTCTACACTGTTGGATCCTGGTAGGGACAGAGGCTGCCCTGCTGTGCAAAGAATACAGGGAGCCTACATACTGCTGCAAGGAAATGTGAGAGAAACAATTGAGATCCACAGACAGTGAGTGTTAGCATATCTGAATCTATGGCAAGGAAAGGAATTGAAGTCATTTCAACGTAATCCCCATCCAGTTCCTTAGCCAGAAGCCTTTTTTGTTGTTGTCGTTGTTGTTTATTGCTTGTGGGGTTGATACATGCAAATATTTTAAAAGTGTGTAGGCATATCTGAGTGTGGTACGTGAGTCTGCAACTAACGACTGTGCAGATTGTGACAGGAATTTTCCAAGAAACATCTAATCCAATGAGTACCATTATATTCATTGTATGTTTCATTTGCTAATGAAAGATGTCTATTTTTATCTGATGATGCTTAGTGCTCCTGCCTTATGTTGATTTTGGTTTTAGAGGCTTCAACAAAGAATAAATGAAAAAAAATTAAATTAAGACCCCTATAGACAGCTTACTTTTACCCTAGGAGATCTGACATGAGAGCTTGTGGTGTAAAGTACATGAAGAGCACCTACAGGACAGATGGGGAGGGAGTACAGCAATAGGACAAGGGGTAATGGTTTTAAATTGAAAGAGAGAAGATTTAGGTTAGATACTAGAAATAAATTTTTCACTGTGAGGGTGGTGAGACACCGGAACAGGTTGCTCAGGGAAGTTGTGGATGCCCCATCCCTGGAAGTGTTCAAAGCCAGGCTGGATGGGGCTTTAAGCAACCTGTTCTAGTGGGAGGTGTCCCTGCCCATGGCAGGGGGGTTGGAACTCAATTGTCTTTACGTTCCTTTCCTACTCTAACCATTCTATGGTTCTGTGAAAGCGCAGTCCTCCAGACAAAAGATTTAGTAATGTATTGCTCCTGATCTTTCCTTAAAAATTAATTTGACTCCATTGGCAGATTGTAATGTATTACAGATAACTCTTGGCAAAGTTTCCAAACTGTTAGAGTTACTGCATGATGACTGCAGAGAAAACTGCGGTAAGCCTTCAGTTTATGATATTGTATGTTCTTTTCTCTAATACATGATTGCATCCACATATTTCTTTTGTGCCATATTTTCAAAGTGAAAAATACATGTCGTGATATCAAGGACTTTGTTTTGTTGATTGGTTTTACAGTCTGCTTCTGATTGTGCTCTAACACACTGATAACTCTGCGTCTGACGCATTTAGAAATGGCTGAACCTCTCCCCAGTTCTGCACAACATAAATATGTAAAACATGCTACAACACCTGTTTCAATGGCAAAAAAAAATACCCTTTGCAGGTTTTTAATTTAGATTTAATGAGCAGGTGACCCAGAATCACTGCTATCACCTGATGTCCAAGAATTGGAGGAACTAAGAAATAAGATTTTGTGATGTGCTAGCCCTGAGAAGTGGCATACATTGCTAGAATCCCCAGGCTGGACCAAGCAGGCTTGCTTTAGGACTGATTATCCTGTGTTTCCCAATGAATTACTCAGGCTTCTCTGTGTTAGACTCTGCTGCACTCTAAGAATATGCCTGTAGCGCTCACACTCAGTGTGAACATGCTGATACTATTCTGATTAACCTCAGGAAGAAACTGTTCAGAGAGTGAATGTGTGAGGCAAGCTCATTTGTTGAAGTCTGAAGTAAAATATCAAAAATCTTGCAATGTTTGCAGCTGTGTTGCTAAGAACATCCAAAATATTAAGTAAATAGGGACAGAGGATTGCATCAGGACATCAGAAGATGCAGCCGAGATTAACTCAATTTTGGGTACCTAAAACTGACTTGTCTGTTACAGTCTGGGTTTTCTGTTTTCCATTTGGATTAATTTAATAGGCATTCAATTTTAAGGTAAACAGGCAAATGTCAGTCTTTCATAGGTTTTTCATTTCTATGGAAGGAGAAAGAATATGTTGCTGAGAAATGAAACTGGCTTTTAAATAACAGGTTTTGATGCTGTAAGGGTCGTTAAATACAATATAATAGATTCCCTTTTGTTATAGGGACATTACATGAGTATGCAACCTAATATTTTTAAATAACTAAGAACATTTATCCCATACTAAGTATATATGGTTGGTCATTGAGATTTGGATATGGAAGTTTCAAATATCTTATTTTTATATAAACAAGATATTCCTGTTTGAACCAAAAATGCAGTTAGCTTACAGCTTACATTATTAATGCATTTGAGAGAGTTAAAAGAAATACCCATTCAAGCTTGATATTACATATAAAAATCACTGCATCATTTGGAAGGCTAATGTTATCCTCTCTAGGTTTTGTTTATGTATGAATGCTAATGTTAACTTATATTCAACAAGATAGCACTGAGTGTCTCATAAATATGCCAGCTCATTTAATTGTTGTTTTAAACTATTGCTGTCCAAAGTCTGTAGTGGATTTCTAAATTTTATTTGTCTCATCAAAGCCATAAAAAAGACAACCACAAAAACAAGCCAGCTATAAGCACCTCACCACAACTGTTATTTCCAGTCTAAATGTCTTCCATGTTGAAAAAAAGGTATTATGAGCTTTTCAGTAGGCTGAACTCATCAGAGTTTAGACGTGGTTTTTTGTCAGTCCTTGGTTTTTCGTAGTTCTTAGGAAAATGGGTGTAGAGTAGGATATTTTTCCTTGTTATAAAATTTGCACAGTACTTGAGCAGCCAGACCAAGATTAGACAAAAATTCAAAAAATATTTTGGTAGACTTAACACTTATTTCGTATATTTTGCTACCCACAACAATATGTACTGTATTTGAAAACATTGTTAGAATTTCAGATATTGCTACAACCTCCCCAAAATCCTCTAGTGGGTTAAAAATAAGAAAACCTTTTGAGATATAGAGAAGCTGGGTGTAATTGAAACATCTAGACTGATTTGCTATGATAAGTTGCGAGCAACGATATATGTGAGAGGAGGAAATATTGCTGATGTTGTTTTGAAGGGTGGGAAATTTTACAGGACTATGATGACAATGATGAAGCACACACTAAAAGTTCTGCAGAGGCCTCTGCTGCACTGTCAGCAGATCTCCGTCTTTTCTCAAAAGTAACAGAGCAGCCCCATTGCTAATACCTAATTAATGCTCTGTTCCATCAGTTATTTGTCACTGACTGCGTAGATCCCATCTCTAAAAACCTATCCAGCCATCCCCTGCATTTCTCTGGTTTTTTCAGGATCTTTTGCCTACCTAACCTCCCAAGGTAGAGCCTCTGTTGCAAGCAGGGGTTGTAAAGATAAATTTCAACTGTAGAGCCTAGTATTCAAATCTTTGTAGACGCTTTGCTCCCAAATATTTCTCTGTGGTGAAGTAGAGAAGGATGAGACATGGCAAGCTCTTATGGCTCTCTGCAATTGTACTGCTACTTCAAGAGGGGATTCATGGCTCTGTCTGCAAATGAGAGTCAAAGCTAAGACAGACATGCAATGACAGTAAAGTAGCTGCCCGCAGGGTCAGTTATGACCCTGAAAAGTAGCCATGACCACATGAGAAAGCTGTTTTGCTTATCCAAGACATTTCTTTTAGCCCAGGACAAGTATAAATGTGGCAGTAGAAAAATTACTTTGGATATGGAAATACAGTTTCTGATATCAATCATAAATCTTCATTCAATTTTGACAGTAAGGGCAACAGTATCAAAATAAGATGTTGGCA
Source organism: Arenaria interpres (assembly GCA_013399435.1). Taxonomy (NCBI): domain Eukaryota; kingdom Metazoa; phylum Chordata; class Aves; order Charadriiformes; family Scolopacidae; genus Arenaria; species Arenaria interpres. The sequence continues at coordinate 2,508 of VXAK01003435.1, read as the reverse complement.
AAAATAGAACTTATTAAGCAGGTTTAGGAAAAACTGCTATATTCAATGAAATTTTTGAAAAGTTAAACCCTTTACTGGTGTATTACTATTCAGTTTTCCATGGGACATCCATCCTTTAGCCACTGATAGTTTGTTGACTTTGAAATTTCATGTAATGTTGTTTCCTGTTATAT
>VXAK01003434.1:0-18425 GCA_013399435.1 Arenaria interpres | reverse complement strand
TGATTCTATGATTCTAAGATGAAACAGAGAGGTGTGTATTTTTGAAATCCAGTATGTAGAATTAAGGTGGTACCTATCCTGCACACTTTAGCGTTCTTATCTACAATGGCTTCTGTTATAACTGAACTTTGACAGTAGTATTAATATTTTGCTTTTCTTTTTTTGCAATATCTTCTCACATAACATATTACACATGGTTATGTATTTACAGAGTAAAACTTGTGTAACAGCTCAGAAGTATTTAAGTGAAACCAAACAACTTAAAATGAACTATTTAATTGCATGAATGGATTTGTTCACTGACAAATCATGTGTTAACCATGGCCAAGTCATTTCACTGAAGATTTACACCTGGAAAGGGAATCTAAAATTTAATTTGGATGTTCCGGACTACCTGAGACTGTTAGTCCCTGGATAAAATCTGGATGCGTTACCAAGAGCCTCTGGAATGCAACTACACGAAGCTGAATAGACAAAATTAGACTGTTTTGCATAATGCATAACATCTGGGGAAAGAAGTCCCCCCTTGAAAATATTATCTGGAAAATTTTTGCAAAACTACAGGAAAGTGAAAAAGGTCTAAGACTTACGGATCATGTTTTCACAGGCTTATTTACCACATTTATTTTTTATTTATTTCTATTTATTTAGAAATTGAGCAAATCAGAGTTGAAGCTACTACAGGAAGGCCATGTTGAAGTACTAGCAGTTTGCTGTACCTTGTTCTTTTACAGAGAGCTGTGCCTTCTGCACCTGTGTCCGGACTGTCAGATTTTAATCTGACACTTCAGATATGGTAGAGCACTGAGTACTCAGTGGGTAAGAATCAATTGCTGTAAGCATCCTTTCCAGGACACCTCAGCACACCAGGAAGGATGCCCCAGATGCTCTGTGTCATGAGTGTGGACTGTCAGGACCAATAGAGGAGTTTTGCAGGCCTTAGAGGTTTAGGAGAGCTCAGCGGTTTGGGAATTGCCTATCATAGCCATAACACTAGACTGCTAGTATTTCCGAGACAGCATGATGTTGTATTTGTTAGAACTACCCACTGTCTTTGCCAAACCATATCGCAGCTATCTCATTATTGTAGTAGTCTACTATTATGGTTTAGTTTATAGCTATCTCATAGTTAAATACTGCTAAAAAGTAATTTTATCTGCTACAGCTGTGCTTAAGTTACACAAGCTATTGATCAAAGTAAGTTATTAAAAATCATAATATATACACCTTATGCAGCTAAAATGTCTTTCTTTCCTAGGTAATATGCTGTAAACTCTGTTTCCCCTGCTTACACATACTGTGCACAATATGTAGCTTCATGAGCCTACTCCATAATACAGAAACAGGTTTATGAACACCCATTACTATTTAAATCTCCTGTGAGAACCTGCGTCTACTTACATGGTCCTATGGTCCTTTGAAGATGTGTATGTCTGAATGTGGAGATGAATCTCATGTTCAGGGGTTGGCCTACGTGTTGTGATTAAAGACCTGTTGTCTATCTGGATGGTAAAAGATCTCTGAACATGTGACAAGCCTGGGAGGATAGCATAACTCACTGTAACCCTCCCTTTGAGTCCTTCCCAGTACAAAACTGGAACAGTATTAAAATTAAAAACATTGTTATCCTGCAAGTAGGATATACACAATTTAAGAGCACAAAGGCCTACGAGTCAGACCACATAGGACTAACCAGCTGCTATACAAAGAATTAATATGCTCACCATGTAGATGATGCTTCTAGTACATCTTTACTAACCAAAGTTTTCAATCAGTAGGGTGAGCATCAGCCTCCGTTACTGCTTGAATTGGTCTGATTCTCACTGTTTCTTAGTTGCTACCTTCTGATTTTCTGTTCTAATGTAATTTTTTTCTTTTTAGGGTTTTCACACCTTTCCATGGCAGTGACTTTTATTTTGAATACTGGAGCTGCTATTACTATCAAAACAGTTATACTTCTGTCTGTGTTTTCACTTATCCTGAAAGGCTTTAGTTCACTTATGCTCCCACATATTAACAACCCATTTTCTCATTAAAATTAGCCATGGTCACAGAGCTGTGCTGCATCATATGAGTCTATGAATCATAGGTGTATGAAACTCCTTGGCTGAGAGTTAAATGGTAGAGCTCAATCTAGTTGCCATCTAGCTATCTGGTGTTGTTTGAAGATGTGTAAATTTAGATGCATGACTCACCTCTGTCTGCTACTCCAGAAAAGCAGAGGAGTCTCATAAATCATGTGTCACATCTGGCAATGACATGGATGTGGAGGTCTAGGATGCCTTAGAGTGTTTTAAGTGGCCCTAGACACCTGTGCTTAAGCAACTGATTTGTGTCCATGGTGTCAGATGTTTGTTGTAGGATTTGACCAATCCAATGTTAGGAGGTCACAGTGACTAACAGTGACTCTTGCAATTAGTGGTAGCTACTCATGGAATGCAAATTTTGCTCCATAGAAGGCTTTATAAAAAACATACTTAGTGTTGCAGTCACCTAGTTCGGGGCCCAGGATTGCATGCCTTTCACAGAAAAGAGATTCCAGGCCAAGGAAGCTAAACTCCTAAAACTCTTTCGTCCTATGTGTTCCTCCAGAAGTTTTAGCATATGATGGCCCATATGTGAGGCCCTCCCTGGTAAACTTACCAGGTGTTAGGAATCCATTCTTTTAGCAAGAGTATATGTGGCAGTCTTGTCTCAATTTTCGACTCCCACTAGGCACTAGGAAATCATTTGATGTGTGGAAGTCCACTAGAGGCACACTGGATCTGGAAGGTAATTCGTCAGTTCTGGGAGGGCATTTATTTGGTTGATACTGAATGTAGCATCTTCCATGGGTTTATGGTTTTGTTGCTTGAAAGAAACTCAATCTTTTGTAATGTAAGACTCTGAAAAATTATTGGGACAGAAGCAGCTGAGGTTATTATGACCTAAATTTCAGTTTGTCTCTCCCATTGGAGTAGGTTGACTCTGGGAACAAAATGAGAATTTCTCCTTCTGTCAGAATCTTCAAGACATCAACATTCAGAATCTCCAGGATGAGAGTGACTGTAGGTACCCTAAACTATTTTATGTTTCTTTTACATACACACTCACATGGATGAGTGTCACAATTTTTTTTTTTTTTAAATAGACCCTAAACATTGCAAGGTTAAAGTTGAGTGCTAATTTCAGCCAGCCTCTTGAACAGGATGAATTCCAAAATTAAAATGATGGCAACAGTTGCCATGTTAACAGTTCACTGTTAAAAGGAACTGTTTGTTTGATGAGGCTTACTTGATATTCTATCCAAATCAATTTCAGCAAGGCAGGATTATTCAGGTCCTAAATATCAGGTCCTAGCCTGCCAATATTGTAATTAACAGCTCCAGAGAGGAATCTAAGTGCATAAGTGTTAGCAGTCTTTTAGTTAAAGACAAGCAATAACAGAGCGTGACACACGATATCTGGGTCCTCGTGGTCAGAGAATGAGGTCTTTGAATTACAAGAATCATATCTAGATGCTGATAAATCCCCTTTTTACACTTTCCCCCCAGGTAAACAAAACAGAAATACTAACCAAGCCCTTTTTAAGTTCTGCTAAGAGAAGTTAATTCCTTTCATAATCACACACAATAAAGCAATTTCTTCTCCACATACCTATTTATGAAACATTTGACTTTGTTTCTGCAGTTCCATTAACATTTGTGAGTGCATTTTCCTTCACCAACTAATTCAAGAAGGTAGTAGTTTGACCCTGGCTGGCAGCTAAGCCCTACACAGCCACTCAATAACTCCCCCTGCTCCCAGCAGGATGAGGGGAGAGAATAGGAAGAGTAAAAAATCCCAAAACTTGTGGGTCAGAATAAAAATAGTTTAATAAGTGAAAGAAAGAGGAAGAGGAGAGAAAAGAGAAAGCCAAACAAAACAGGTGCAAAAGCAACTATTCACCACTTCCCACAGTAAATCTATGCCCAATCAGTCCCCAAGCAATGGCTACCTACCCGAACCCTCCCTCCTTTCTGGTTTTTATAGCTGAAGATTACTGTATAGGGCATGGAATATACCTTTGGTCATTTGGGTCAGTTGTCTTGGTTATGTCCCTTCCCCACTTCTTGTGAACCCCCAGCCTGCTTCTTGGCGGGGCAGTGTGAGAAGCAGAAGCCTTGACTGTGTATAAACACTGTTTATCAACAGCGAAAACACTGGTGTGTTATCAACACTGTTTTGATCACATATCCAAACCATCGCACCATAACAGGCTGCTATGAAGAAAATTAACTCCATCCCAGCCAGATCCAGAACAAAGAAGAAAAGGTAGTTGTGGCCTCCTTTGTACAACTGGCAGAAGCCTCATGTTCACAGGTCCTGCTCCTCAGGGTTGACAATCCCAGTACCTGCTGGAATGCCAACACAGCAGGCTGTAAACAAAGCAAGGTGTTTGTGGAGCGCATTTTTGACAACTTCTTGCCACAAGGGATTTAAGGAGCTGACAAAGGGAGGTACTCTGCTGAAACTGATTCTTACAAACAAAGAATTGGTCAGGAAAGTGAAGACTGGAGGCAGCTTGGCTAAAGTGACCATGGAACAATGGAGTTCAGGCTCCTGAGGGGAGGAAATAAGGCAAATAGCAGAAGCACAACCCTGGACTTCAGTTGACTAGATTTTGGCCTCTTTAGGGACCTGCCTGGAAGAACCCCAGGAGAGAGAGTCCTGGAGAGAAGAGGGGTTCAGGAAAGCTGGTTGATTATCAAGGATCACCTTTTCCAAGCTCAAAAACAGTCCATTGCAACAAGTGGGAAAGCAAATGTCTGTTCAACATGCTCATTAATAATCTGGATGAAGGGAAAGAGTACATTCTCAGTAGGTCTGCAGATGATACAAAACTAGGAGTGTCTGGTTGTGCTGTCCTTCAGAAGGACCTCAACAGTCTTGAGAAATGGGTCAAGAGGAACCTCAGGAAACATAACAATTGCAAGTGTGAAGTCCTGCCCTTGGGAAAGAATAAACCCATGTACCAGTACAAGTTGAAGGCTGAATGGCTGGAAAGGAGCTTTGAGAAAAGGACCCTTTAAGAAAAGGGATTATAGTAGGCAGCAAGTTGAACATGAACCACAGATGAGCCTTTGTAGCAATGAAGAGCAACAGCTCTTCCTTAATATTAGAAGGAATGCCAGCAGGTCAAGGAAGGTGATTCTTTTTCTTTACTCAGCCCTGATGAGACCCATTTGGAGTACTGTGTCCACTTCTGGGATCCTGACTACTTGATAGACATGGACATGCTGGAGCAAAGACAACAAAGATGATAAAAAGATTGGAGCATCTGTCATATGTGGAGAGGCTGAGAGAACTGAGACTGTTCAATGTGGAGAAGAGAAGAATCAGGGAGGGGACTGAATCAATGTATAAATGCCTGATGGAGTGGAGGCGAAGTCAGACTCTTGTCAGAGGTATCCAGTAACAGGATAAGAGGCAATAGGCACAAATTGATCTATGGGAAATTCTGTTTAAATGTAAAAGAAAGAATAATCACAATGTCGTTAGTCAAACCCTGCAAGAAGTTGCTCAGAGAGGCATTGGAATCTCTATCCTTGGAGCCAATCAAAACCTGTCCAGACACAGAGGGAGTCCAGCAACCTGAGCAACCTGCCTTAGTTAACCCTTCTCTGACCAGGGCAGTTGGACTAGATGATCTCAAGAGGTTCCTTCTGACCTCAGCAATTTAATGACTCTAATTAGCTTATCACAGGGTCAGGTATGTTCAGTGGAAGGCTACTCTTAAGACTAAGAGCCAATTTTACTTGAAATAAATTATAGTTTCCTTGCATCTGCTGTCTTCCTACACCTTCTTCAGATTTCTGCTTCTTCAGAACTTCAGGCAGCTTTCAGTCTTCAGCTATGGTTCCTGAGAAGATGACCCATACTTCTCCCTAGGGGACAGAAAAGTCTGCAAAGGATCCCATGAATATCTACAGAGAAAAGGAAGTATACTACTTAAAATATAAATGTAAATATTTGTTTATACAAAACACACACAAAACCACAGGTCAGGATTGCTTTCTTCTCCTTCAAAGGCTTAGTATAAAGGATAAAAACAAATCAAGACAAAGTGTGTGGGAACTATCCATAGATTCTAACAGCCAAATTAAACAAGTTCAGGATATCTGCCAAAGTAAGGGTCCACATGTTGAGTCATGTGCCTGAACTTCTAGAAGCCAGCACAGCTAAGATAAGTATGTGAATATACACTGAGATGCATTAGAACAACACAGTTCATTGTGAGCCTCCATATGCCTCACTTAGGGATTTTTTTAAAGTTAAAAAAGCATTCTTTTGCCGCTGGCTTCTGGCTGTGATCCAAGAACATAAAAGTGAACCACCTTTTTTTCTTCTCAGAGTCCTAGTCATGTCTCTGGGCCTTTCAGTCATTATCACATTTTTATAGATGTTAACAACAGGCCAACAAACTAACCAGCTAGCTGAACAGCAAGTAGGATGCTCTGCAGCCTGCAGGAATAGCTTTTTTACAGAATGCATACAGACACATTCACAGATACAATGTGTGAGGTGTGTTCATGGGGGTGTTGTAGGAAAGAAGGGAAGTATCCTGTGATGCCTTATACTGTTGGAAGTGAAATAGTTTGGAAGATTGGGTGGGTAGTGTGAAACTAGCTCTTTCACTGTCCATATTGTTTACAGAGAGGAAACAATTTTCATAATTGCTTTTTCATTTTCTCCTGAAGGAAGCTCTTTGTTTTACTAAATAAAAATCTACAGGAAAAAACTAGCACAAAACCAGTGCAAAGGGGTTAGAGAGTAGAGGTCTAGGGTGAAACATAGAGTGACCAGATTGACAACATAAACATGCCTAAGGTCTGTTGTCAGTCATTTCATTACTTGCATGTAATGAATAAAGTCAATTGAAAAGAGTACATGACTGCAGTGGTAGCTTTTGTATCTCTCCTTTTACTATCCGATGACTGAACATACCAGAAAGCAAAGGCATAATTACAAAGAAAAAATATATCGCACAGATGTCATGGCAAGAACAAAACGAAACTAGAGAAATGGCTCCTCAGGACAATTTTCACTTACACAGATGAGCAAACAAGGGAACAGGGATGAGAGGAAAGCAGTGCACAAATACACATGAAAGAAAACCTACTTGATATCTGTTTGGAAGGTAAACCATTGTTTTACTTTTACTTTATATGCAAGCATTTTCAAGCTAAGTGTAACTGTTGCATCAGTTCTGCTGGCCCCCATCAAACCTCTCCTGTCTGTGAGAGGATATATTCACATGAAGGAAAAGGACTGTAGTGGAGGCACTATGTACTGCACCATTGTCAAATGGTCCAGGTAGCAGCAGCTGCCAAATATCCAAATGTAAGCAGGGGGGTGTGCATTCATGGGACACACAAAACTGAAATGGCTTGTTCCTCTCATGCTAGAGGTGAAGATGACCATCAGCAGGATTAGAAAGCAACCAGGAAATTACAGGCACTTCTGAAGACAGCAGTCTTAAAAGAAGTATGAAGGAAACACAGACATTTGTGACATAGGGAGAGCCAGTGGAGAGGAAGCAGCAGCCGTCAAAGGCTTGCCGACAGTGTCCCCAGGGCACCCTGAACTCTGCCCAGGCCAGGCAGTACAGTACCCCTGTGGGGCACTAGGAGCAGCCTGCACCGGGCAGTGGACTGGCAGTGTGGGGGCAGCATGCAAAGACACACACCCCACCTCAGGGCACAGAGACAACTTCAAGATGCCTCTTCACCATCAGGTGCATCAGGAGTAGCAGAGGGGCATGCAAAAGTGGGAAAGGGGTGATGGCAACCCCTGTATCCCGGGGGTGTAAATGTGTTTGCATGCGTGTACTGGAGCTAGATCTTCATAGGATTAGCTCTACAAGGGTGTTTATAAATTTGCAGATGTTTATTAATATATCCTAACTTATCTATAATCATAATTTATCTATAATCATGATTTATCTGTTGTATTAAGGGTGTTAATTCTGAATATATAGTTCATGGATTTCCTGTTAGTTACATGCCATTATAAGTAAATAAACTGCTTCAATGTTGATTTCATTTAAACCACATTAGTTAAGCAGATTTTCCTTGTGACCGGGTAGTAAAAATAATTATCCACAGTCTCAGAAGAACATGCATTTTTAAACGCCCTCTGATAAAAAGAGTAACTTGCTGATGCTGCTTGCAAACTGCATCAATAAAATGTGTGAAAGCATGCTTTGCTTTTAAAGCCTTTGAATGAAGCCATATAGCCTTATTGTCTTTAAATTCTTAAATCAGAATTCACCAAAGCATTTTGAGTCATTTAATTTTGATCAGGTTTTCTTGCAGTTTTTTGATCTAGAAATAATCTCTACCCAGTTTAACGTTGCTTTAAAAAAAGAAAATAAAAATCTGCTGTGGTTTTAGCTTCCTAGCTTTTCACCCTTCATCCTAGAATATGGAACTACAGTAGAAAGTACATGCCTACCTTCCACTTGTTCCCTTGTTTTTCCTGTTCTCTCCCAAGTAAACCACTGCAGATGTACGTGATAAAAATCCTTTGGATATGCACCTCAAATGCAGTTGCAGGCTCAAAGGTTGTTTTCTAACTTGACCTCTGCAACACTTGTGAATGACACCAGAATAAATCATTGTTTGCTGGAAAGAATTCAAAAAAGGCAATCAAAATGGAGGTGACATTCAGAAGCAAAAGATTTGGGACAATAGTATGTAGCTTCTGAAATTCTGGGGCTGTTAAAAAATGCTCTTGTCCCTATACACAACCTTTATATTGTGATTGCCCATATTCTATCATACGGTTTTCTTTTTACAATGTTGTCACAGAACTTCACAAAAGCAAGTCAGACCAACTAAAAAACTAAAACCAGCATTTATTTTTACAAGATGGTAACAAAGTCAAAATAATTTTACTGTAACTGAACCTGCTTTGAGGCTCAGACAAACTAACAGTCCACAAGTTCAGAATGTCATTTGAGAGTTAGTACTACACAACAAACTTAAGAATTCTTAATGTTTATGGCTGGTGACCAAAAATGCACAATCACTCCCCTAATAAGGGAGACCAACTAAAAATGGTTCTCCGGTGAGCCCCTGTTTATATCCTAATTGATTCTGATCTGTGGTCAAATATGGTCATGTAACCCCCCCATTGGCTGAGGACCCCAACTTCCTTACCTTTCAACCGAAAAGTACATGCTGACCACCACCATGTAGCTGTGACAAGAGCTGTGGCTGGAAGTTTTCATGGACTTCTGTCAAGTCTTTGTTAGGTACAACAGCTGTGGTTGGGATGATTTTGTGGGCTTGTGTCTGGTCTCTGTTAGGTTAGGTTTTGCCAGGTCTTTATCAGGACAGGTGCATCTTCCAGAAGCGTGATTGGGTAAATGACAATATAATAAGTGATTTACAGCATGACATGGTCTTTGTGTAATACAAATTGGTACTTAAATTATGGTATCTATGTTTGTATCTGGTGCAGTGACTGTTACGCATATCCTTATGCAGTGTTTCCATTGTATTCACCTGCAATATAACACTTTTAATTACATGGGGGAAAAAAACAGCAAGGTTTCATATCAAGAGACAAAAAGAACCCTACATTGAGGCCCCAAATATGCCTCTCAGAATCTGTTCTTATTTCTTTTTCTTTTTTCTTTTTTTGATTTATTTCTTTTATGAACACCCCATATCACCATTGTTTGTAGATGCAATTCATATCAAATATCTTTTAAAACAGTGGGAAAAAATATGTACTATCTGCCACTGAGCCAATTTGATATTTGCCAGGCCTTTCATGTTTAAGGGGTAGGTTACCTCATCCATTATTTAATTGCCCTCTGGAGGGGTCAGTCATTTTATTTTGATTGAAATGGAGCTTTGACTAATAAACTCCTGTTGTGATTGCCTCTCTTAAGTGGCTAAACTGAGATGAGTCTAGGCTAAGGATTTAAGTAATACAAATTTATTCATGTATAATCTATACACTGTAAAAATTGACAGTTCAATTCATTTTTTGCTTTCATGTTTTAATTCGACTTTAAGTACTTATATTTAATGCCTTCATTACAAATAATTTACATATTTAAGCAAGAAACCATCAAAAAAATTGTCATTAGAATTTGTTTTCAAATGCACAACATTGTCACTCTTCCTAGCATTTAAAATAACCTACATTCTTCTTAGCTTCTTCTTAAATCCTGAGACTTGGCAATTTGTGTCACAGAAGTGGTAAGATAATAATGAAATAAATCACATTATACATTTATGTCATTATCTTTGAAAGATACAGTCAGACAATTAGGAGGAAGATTTCTAAGGCAACTGGACTCTCAGCTTCTTGCTGTTTTTCTAAGAAAGTAATTTATGAGACCAGCAATAATAATGACAAATATCTGTTTCTCCATATGAAAGCTATGCGGAAAATGCACATCAGAGGATTAGAGATGAATTTTACACCATTAAAGATATATCAGGTTTTTCATTTCCACAAGACCTAATTTGTGCCACGTAAAATATAAGGAGCATTCTCAGTGCTTGACTAATTTAATATCCTGTTCTAGTTCATATTTTGAGATTGCTCCTAATTCAATATGATAAGACATTTATCTACTTCTGTCATTTAGTTACTCTGACTCTGTTTTTGTTTTTGAGTTTGAGTTGTGGGTTTTTTTATTACTCTATAATGTCCCATCCATAAAGTAGTTTCAAATGTTAAAGACAAGAGTGACCAAGACCACGCATTACACAGATAAATAGAAACGAAATCCAACTTGGTACTGAATAAGAGAATTATAATATGTTCCATACACCCGGACTTCATCGCATATAAAACTTCATCAGCTGCTAGGGTATATTCACAGTCAGTCATAGAATCATAGAATCATAGAATCATAGAATTGTCTAGGTTGGAAGAGACCCTTGGGATCATCGAGTCCAACCAACTACCCTACTCTACAAAGTCATCCCCTACACCATGTCCCTTAACACTGCATCTAAACGGCCCTTAAACACAGCCAGGGATGGTGACTCCACCACCTCCCCGGGCAGCCTGTTCCAATGCCCTATCACTCTTTCAGTGAAAAATTCTTTCCTGATGTTCAATCTAAACCTACCCTGTTGGAGCTTGAAGCCATTCCCTCTCGTTCTGTCACTAATTACCTGTGAGAAGAGACCAGCACCAACCTCTCTACAGTGTCCTTTCAAGTAGTTGTAGAGAGTGATAAGGTCTCCCCTCAGCCTCCTCTTCCTCATTTCCACAGCTTCCCTTGAACTCCTGAGTCATGGGCTGATTACAAGTAACTCCCCTCAGGGATCAATACTGGGGATGGAGCTGCTTAATGGCTTTATTATAGATCTGGATGGTGGGACAGAATGGACCCTCAGCCAGTTTTCATATGATACTGAGCTGGGGAGAGCATTCAGTATGCTGGAGGGGTAGGGCTGCTATTCAGAGGGAGCTGGACAAGTTGTAGAAATGGTCTGACAGGAACCTTGTGAAGTTCTACAAGGACAAAGGCAACCTAAATCAGGGTCAGAGTAACCAATAGTGCCAGCTGGGAGCTAAGTGGTTGGAAATCAGCTTTGAGGAAAAGGACCTGGGGTGTTGGTTACAAAAAGTTGAACATGACCCGCCACTGTGCCCTTATAGCAAAGAGGTCCAACAGCATTCTTGGTTGTAAGTGAAAGCGGGTAGCAGGTCAAGAGAGGAGATGATTCCCAGCATCTAGACCAAATGCATCTATAGTGCTGTGTCCAGTTTCGGTCTTCTCAGTACAAGTCAAAGACATATTGTAGTTCAGTGGAGGGCTACTGGAAAAATCCAAAAGCTGGAGCACTTGAAATACAAGGAGAGGCTGAAAGAAGTGAGTTTGTTCAGCCTGCAGAAAAGAAGGCTCCAGGGAGTGGGAGACTTTTTGGCTGTCTACACCTAATTAGGTGTTGGGGCAAGTATAGGGAAAAAGAGATCCTGTCTCTTCCAGAGATGCACAGTGAAATGACAAGAAGCAAATGACCCAAGAAAACGACATGGGAGACTTTGACTCTTTAAGAAAACAGTTTTTCTACGTGTGGGTAGTCAAATGCTACAGGTTTCCCAGGCAGACTTTGGAGGATCCATGCCTGCAGATACTCAAAGCTCAACTGTTCAGGGCCCTGAGCAATCTCAGCGGCTGACACTGCTTTAAGCAGGAGGTTGGCCTAGGGACATAAGGAGGTTCCTTCCAACCTGGATTATCCTGTGATTCTGTGATTGCCATTAATGTAAACTCTGCTTATGTGAACGTATGCCGTGCCCTACTCAACGCAGCTTCCACAGTACTTTGACAATGTGGTATATAGGGTATATGATTACTTCATTAGAAAACAATAAAGAAATGAGCAGCAGTGTAACAGTAGTTTGTTTCCATTTTTAGACTGAAACTGAAGACCTCCTTTTCATTCTTGGGTTCATGATCACACACTTGAACTGTGATATTTCCATGGGAATATCACATGAGAATATCACTATGGTCAGGATTTTGTGCCCACTTAACTACTATCTTCTCTACACAGAGAGAAAATGAAGGTGAACTGGTTAGTCCTTACAGATATTCAATAAGCTTTATTTTTACCCTGTTTTGGGGGGGATTTTTGTTTATTTGTTTGGGGGTTTTTATTTATTTATTTATTTAAATATAGTATTTGAAAACACTTTCCTGAAAGACTTTTCCAAGAGGATATAACCTCCATTTCAAAAAACATTCAATTAATAGTCTGACTGGCACTGAAATAAGTACTTAAAGTTTGGAGTGAAGAAAACTGGCAAAGAAGGAGAAAAATCAGGGCAGTCTGGAATTTGGAACATCTTTTGAAAACATATTTTTTCAACTGCAAAGCATATGTCACTTGGGATGTGCACTTCTGATATTTAAGCATTTTTTTTCTTAATGAATAGAATAATTCTGCATTTAAAATCTTTTTCTCAACTCCTCTGAATTTTAATTAGACATATTCACCAAATATAAGAGGCAAAATGGGTTTTAACCAGGACTTTTTGACATTTTGGGTTTTTTGTTGTTTGGTTGTTTGTCGTTTTTTTTTTTCCTCTTTCTTCCAGAAATAAGCCAGTATTATATTGAAGAAAAAATTTCAAGGCCTTAGAATTTAATAAGCAACTTCCCTCATTGTCTCAATGTATAAAAATATAAAAGCTCCTTAGCTCATATAAAGCTCCCTTTAGCCAAATGCAATTCATCATTTAATGGTTCAGATTTTCATTCCTCAAACATTTTGAAGCTATTTATGATTTTTTTTTTACAGAAATATTGTTTTTATTATATTTCCCATTTTCTCTAGGAAACTCCTAAATGTCTTTGAAAACAACTTACATAACTCATTACTACTATTGTGTATGCCTAAAATACATAATCATGTTGGGTTTGTAGTGCAAAATATTCTAGATACACTTATCTAATGACTTCATAAAGTCATTATGTAGAGCACTTATTCTAGCAGATATTATGTGGGAGCATACATACTTTGAGTGGCTCTTAATTTCATAGAATCACAGAATGGTTTGGGTTGGAAGGGACCTTAAAGATCATTTAGTTCCAACCCCCCTGCCATGGGCAGGGACACCTCCCACTAGATCAGGTTGCTCAAAGCCCCATCCAGCCTGGCCTTGAACACTTCCAGGGATGGGGCATCCACAACTTCTCTGGTTGACCTTTTGCAGTGCCTCACCTCCCTCACAGTAAAGAATTTCTTTCTAATATCTAATCTAAATCTACCGTATTCCAGTTTAAAATCATTACCCCTCATCCTATTGCTACATACCCTCGTAAAAAGTCCCTCCCCATCCCTCCTGTAGGCCCCCTTCAGGTACTGGAAGGCTACTATAGGACCTCCCTGGAGCCTTCTATTCTCCAGGCTGAACAACCCCAACTCTCTCAGCCTGTCTTCATAGGAGAAGTGTTCCAGCCCTCTGATCATCTTTGTGGCCTTCCTCTGGACCCATTCCAACAGGTCCATGTCCTTTCTGTGCTGATGACTCCAGAGCTGGATGCAGTACTGCAGGTGGGGCCTCACCAGAGCAGAGTGGAGGGGTAAAGTAGTGTAAAAATAAAAAAGACTGGCCATACAGGTTCACATCAAGGATCTGTCTCTGCGGTACCTGACTCCAATATGGGCAGCACTGAGAGGATTACCATTCCCACCAACTTCTTTCGGCTCTACCAGCAGAAAACACTCACTGTCACAAAAGAAAGGTCTCTTGCTCCTTGCAGCTCTACCTCTTTTTTCTCCTGGTGAGTGCCTGTGAAAGGGACAGGACCAGTAATGCTGGAGTCTGTCAGCTTCTCCAGTCTGCTGAAACGTGCATCATCACTGCTGACATTTTCACCAAAACATCTGAGCTCTCTGGACTGTAACTCTTCACTTTTTCATACCATAGAAGCCAAGGACTTCCCCTAACACCACTTGAGATTGCAAAAGAGGTGGTTCCTGTGGGATCCAGACTCTCCATTACACCTCATCACCCACTCCACAGGGATTACCTGTAGACCAGGATGCATGGCAATTGGTGCCTCCTCTACTGCCCCTTCACCACCATCTACAACCTACATGTTGACACTGACATGGGTGGTAGGACCATAGCTAGGTGACTTCCTACTGTTAGCCTCTGTCTCATTCTTTCACACTCCAGTGATACCCAGGAGTCTGATCTCACCCTTCTTCCAATCCATTGCTGCTTTGAAAGACCCAACTCTCTGACATTGTTGTATTCACACTTCCTTCATCTGAGACTGCACAAACCTGTCAGCTTCTCTGGACCCCAAGCAAGTTGGCTATCCGCATCACTAAGAGAAGAAAGCTTGATGGAGTGGATCCTGGGCACTGTGGATCCTGGGCACTGGGGGGACAAATTCTGACAAAACCAGGTTTCAGTGGCGTATATCTTCAGACACAGAGCAAATCAAACCTTTTTTATGTTGTGGTAGGTAGATTTAGGTATTTCACATCAGATATATTCTGCCTTTCTTATAAATTCAGTGCTTATTTAATGAAGAACACTTCCTTTTCTACAATATGAAAACCTAATTTAATCAGATTTATTTGACACTACCCCAATTCTTGTATTAGAAGGAAGAGTATTCATCAATCTCTATTCATCCTTTCAAACCACTAATTATTTTTCCGACTGCAATCTTATTTATATTTTCTAGATTTCAGAGTTACAGCTTACTTAGTCATACCTCACAAGGCAGACACTTCATACTTTCTTTAATAAAAATACATAATAATTTTTTTTATTTTAAATCTCTACTGAACACTATGCTTATATTTCCTTAGAACTGTCTGTCATAACTACCACAAACTTTTTCAGAATGAAAATGGCCAGTTTAGAACCCGTGACTTTATGTGTGAAAAGTAGATTTTTCCCCTATTTACATAATTTAACACTTGTCTGTAGTGAATTTCATTTTCTTTGTTGCTACTTGATCAATCTCACAAGATCTTTCATTTCCCGGCAGGGGTTTATTTTTACTGTCCTGAAAAACTCATCTCTCACTTCTTTTCCAAGTTGTTTATGAATATGTTGAAAACCACAGGTCTTGTCATAGATCCTCATGAAACTCCACTGGCCACTTCCCTACACAATAAGAAATTTTTGTTTGTGTTTTGTTATAATATACTTCCTATCTTTTCAGTGTCTGTGCGAGAACTTTCTTTCTCATACCAAGGCTGCTTAGTTTCCTCTAAAGTCTTTGATAAGTGACATTGTTAAAAGCCTTTTGGAAACTCAAGTACCCTGTAGTGAACATATCACTTTACCAAGTAGTTAATCATTTATGCTTGGTGGTACAAAAAGGCAGCATGGAATCATCTAATGTTCAATTTTTTATTATAAGCCTTTCAGTCTGGGTTGACTAATCTTTGATTATTTTTTTTTTATTTCTTTTTTTTCGTGGGACTTTTCTTGGTTTGCAGTAGTTCCCTCTAGAATCAATGCAACCTATTAAGACACATAGACTGTAATTCTTAGGGCCTTTTATTGGGTGTAGGTAGCAAGATTTTGGAAGCTGGGAAGCTGAAAGGGTAGCCTTTGTGATAAGAGGCCAGGGGTTGCCCTGTGCCAGACACAGCAGCTCTGCAATGGACCCACCACAGGACATAGCTGAGCCCATCAGCAAAGCTGGTGGTGCTTCTGTGTAAACATATTTAAGAAAGAGCAAAATGTCACAAAGCAGTGTATGAGAAGTGAGGAAAAAAACCTGAAGTGTGAGAAACAGTACTGCAAACACCAAGGTCAGAGAAGAGGGAGGGGGAAACAGTACTCAAGCAGACATTCCCTTGCAGCCTGCAGAAGTTTTGGAAGAGACCAGGGTGGAACAGGTATTCCCTGCAGTCCACGGAGAAGACACATCTGAGCTGATATCCACATGGCAGCCTGTGCAGAGCCCATGCTGGAGT
Source organism: Arenaria interpres (assembly GCA_013399435.1). Lineage (NCBI taxonomy): Eukaryota > Metazoa > Chordata > Aves > Charadriiformes > Scolopacidae > Arenaria > Arenaria interpres. The sequence continues at coordinate 1,968 of VXAK01003434.1, read as the reverse complement.
GGGTTTTTCCTGAAGTACTGCAGCCCATGGGAAGGCCCCTCATCAGAGCAGGGATGTGGTCCAAAAAGTAATGGAGTCTCACATCACATTATAAACCAAACGTTATTGAGAATATAAGAAAGATAAGCAACAAATTGCCCACACATCTGTTCTCCACCACTGAGGGAGTGAAGTTGAACAACTGAGGTAAGGAAAAGGCAGTTTAGTTTTTTCTTTTTATTTACTCCCAGACCTGTTGAAGAGAGAGAATGAGAGAACAGCTGGGTAGGGGTCTGGTAGCTGGCAAAGGTCAACCCACCACAGGCCTTTAGCATTCTTTGATCATATTTTGTATTCCAAAAATGCCTAACATAAGCTTCAGATGCTCTTTTAAGAGTTTAGCAGTACAGCAACAGAAAACCTCTATCTGTATCAACTGTAAGAGGATCCTATCTCTTCCTTCACACCACGTGAAGTATAAACTTTCCAGTTTTTAGCAGAGGTATTCTGCAATTTGAAGCCTGATTTCTTACATAGATCTAAAACATGTTAAGCCTTGGACACTTCCACTGTGAAAAAAGTCTAGCATTTCTGTGGAAATCAATATGTGATCATCTAATTGCTGGAGAAATAGGCTGACAGGAAACTCATGGAGTTGAACAAAAGGAAGGGCTAAGTCCTGCACCTGGGCAGGAACAATGGCACCAATACCTTCTTGAGGGCATAATTTTTCCAAACCAGCTGGAAAGCAGCTTTTCAGAAAAGGACCTGGAGGTTCTCGTGGACAATGAGTCGAATATGAGCCAACAATGTGTACTTGCCCCAAAGAAGTCTAATGGTATCCCGGGCTGCGTTGGGAGGATTGCTGCAAGCAGGTTGAGAGAGATTCTTCCCCTCTACTCAGCACTGGTGAGGCCACACCCAGAATACTGAGTCCAGTTCTGGGCTCCCTAGTACAAGCGAGACATAAACATACTAGAGGGAGTCCAAAAGAGGGCCACTAAGGTGACCGAAGCACCTAAGGATCTGAAGCATCTCTCCTATGCGGAAAGATAGAGATCTGAGACTGTCTGGCCTAGAGAAGTGAAGACTCAAGGAGATCTCATGAATGTATATTTATATATACCAGAAGGGAGGGTGAAAAGAAGATGAAGTCAGTGTCAGGATCAGAGGCAATGGGCACAAAGTGAACACAAGAAGTTCCATCTGCATGTAAGGAAACACTTTCTTACTGTAAGGGTGGCCAAGCAGGCACACATGTAACCCAGAGAGGTTGTAGAGTCTCCCTCCTTGAAGATATTCAAAAGCCACCTGGACACAGCATAGTCCTGGGCAGCCTGCTCTATGAGCCCCTAGGGACACCAAGGCAGGGGTGTGGCAGGCATGGGAACAACACTGCCCTTAAACACAGGGGATTGGACCAGGCGACCTCCAGAAGTCCCTTCCAACTACAAAAATTCTGATTCTGTAATTAATGCTGCTCTCAAGAGACATCTACACATAAGGCAAGACAGAAGCAATTGCTTGTGAGAGACAAAACTTAGTTCTGAAGTTTTATGGTCTTTGAGGTCATGATCTGAAACTGTAGACTTTTTACTGTGGTATTTTCACCATTTTTTCTTACATTAAGTGCAAAGTGAAAAGCAGGAAAATGTTTTATTGGCCTACTTTCCAAATTGCATTATCTGAGAATTTTAGACATTTGAATTTACAATACAGATTCATACTACTGCTTAAGCTAATTGTTCAAGTGATAAAAGTAATAGGCTGCAGCTTTTGTATGGAACAGATACAAAGAAAGGTGAGTAACACACTGTACAAATTGCTAAATCTAGCTCCAGGTTGTGGAAGACAATGTTATTGAACAACTGTATGTGATTTACTCCCAGTCTAGCTATTCCAAGCATCTCTAACACTATTTGTCAGCTTCTAGCCTCCAACTCGAAATTGGACTGATGATCAACTGGATGACAACTTCCTGAGACAAGA
>VXAK01003432.1:0-14341 GCA_013399435.1 Arenaria interpres | reverse complement strand
TTTTTTTTTTTTTTAACATGGTAAGGCTACTTTGTTCTGTATATGAATAGTTTCATGAACAAACAAATTTAATCTTTGTAGCCTTTTCTACCAACAATCCAACACCAGAATGAGTTTTCTAAAAGAGATTATTCCATGAATGAGAAGAATTGTAGTTTCCATGATTTCCCAGTATTTGAAATGTTCTTAATGGTTGACAAATTATTTGATATATTTTTGTAGCTCATAAAGTAAAAAACAAATAAGCAAAAACAACAAGTGTACTTGCAAGAAATTTCACAGGAGAACAATTTATCTATTTTCCTAAGAAAAAACCCACCTTTTAGTGAAGATGGCGTTTTATTATAAAAGTGAAACTAGTAGCAACAAAATGGTTGAAATTTATTCATTTTTGAACACAACATTTTTCTAAAGGAAAACCAGGCTAAAAAGCATCACAATTGGAAATTTCATATGAAACAATGTGTAGAGTACTTATTAAATGAAGGCAGTCATAGTAGGTAAACAGCTTTACAGGAATCTCTCTGGAAAATTGATCTTATTGCTAAGTGCAAAAATAAGCAATAAGTTAGGCTGATGGAACAACTTATGGAAAATATTATTTTCCTAGAACTGCAAGATAAATTAATCAACATACTAGAAATGTGGACTTCCTTGTATGAAAGGAAGACTAAGCCAATAAACTACTCAAAAAGTTTATTATTTATACATCACACTACTTGGATCCCCTCACGTAATACCACTATGCTTCAAAGTATCATGGAAAAAAGCATTTCTTCTATATGCTGAAGAAAAGAAGACCCTGATAGTGGCATTATACTAGAAGTTGAATGTGTTCCCCCAAGCTCCCTATTTCTTTTACCAAATACTGCCCAGTATAAGCATCTTCTCCACATACTTACTTTCAAAGCATTTATCCACGGATGTATTTTTTTTTTTCAGTATTGTGGATGAGTTATTAAAATGACTTTATTTGCCTCCGAAATCAAGCCACACATTATAAGTTAAAAATGTAAGAGATTGAGTAATTGTTAAGTAACATTTATAGTTTTTACAGGTCCAGAAATTACAGAATACACTATTACAGGGTATCATTCCATTGCTGTTTCATAATGAACCATGAGGAAATAAGCTACAAGTCCATTTCAGACAGACAAGTTACTTTATATCATTTTAGTTGTCTTCAGAAAGCAGAGTAAAGACTGGTAGAAAGATGTAGAGATAATATTTTAAGAAACCAGAGTTCAAAACAAAATGTTAAGTTGCTTTCAAGTGTGTTTGTAGGTCTCATGAATAAGGTATAGACTCTAAAGAGCAAAGCAAAAAATAACAAAGCACACAGGCAAGCGTTTGCTGATGGAAAAAAATGGTATTGCCATCTGAACAGATGTTTCTTTGAAAGCTTGTTGCAAGTACAACATTTTGAGAATTTCAGTCAATGAAATTATGGAGAGAAATACAAAATTAAAACAGCCTACAGCTGAATTATGTGTACCTAGATTTATAAAAAGCTTGGTGCATTATGAGGACAAGAACCTACAGTGAAGCCAAAAGTTTGAACCAAAGGAAATACTTTTAGGGGCAGTTTTACTTTCAAGCTATGGAGTGAACAGTTAAGAAGCTGAGGCCATAAAGAGGCCCACTTTAGAATAAACCAGGCAGAGAATCTTATTCAAAAGAGAGCAGGAAAGGTTCCTACCCAAGGATCTCTGATTTAAGTTTAAGATCATAGAACTCACACAATCACAGAATAGTTGAAGTTGGAAGGGGCCTCTGGAGATTATCTGGTCTAGCCTCCCTGTGCTCAAGCAGTGTCACCTAAGGTCAGTTGCCCAGGAACATGTCCAGATAGTTTTTTAATATCTCCAAGGATGGAGACTCCATAACGTCCTTTCCTCAGAGAAGAGATGCTCCAGTCTCTTGGTCATCTTAGTGGCTTTGTGTTAGACTCTCATGTCTTGTACTGGGGAGCCCAGACCTGGACTCAGCATTCCAGATGTGTCTCACCAGTGCTGCGTAGAGGGTAAGGATCCCCTCCCTGGACCTGCTGGCAACACTCCTCCTAATGCAGCCCAGGATACTGTCAGCCTTCTTTGCGGCAAGGGCATATTGCTGGCTCACTGTTCCACTGGGTGAAACTCATCCATCTATTTAAACTAAATAAAACGTAGACATAATTGGAGCAAAAGTTACTATTAGCAAATCTTTCCTGAAAAATAACCCCTGAAAGCTCATATAGATTTATAATGTAGGAAGAGGGACTTACTTTGATTACTGGAAATATTCTAACTGAATATTTATTTAAAACTATTTACAACTATCCTAAAGTATAACTGTATCATATTTCTAGCCTATACTCTTGATGTAATTTACCAGACATTTTGACTCTTCTGTTTCCAGCTGATGATTCTCAATGTCGAGCAAACTTTTTTGAAACTAATTTCTGAGTCTGTGGCCTTGTGGTTTGTGTATTAAGTTCCATCCCATTGGAATATTAACTTCATCTCATTGATAATTCTATCCCAGTAATACCTCTTTAAGTTCTAGATGATAATTAATACTTCCTGCTTCAAAATATGTATTTTTACAAACCTGGTTTCTTATTTGGCTAGATTACGAATCCAGTACTTTTGCTTGAATACTTGGAGTTTAAAGTTTATCCTCAGATTACATTTCCATCCCCTTCTTCACAGCAGCCAAACTAGATTATAGAATCTGTTAACGAGATAAAATAATACTTATTGATGGGATAAAGATTTTGGTTTGACTGTTCAACATGAAAGATATACAGCCAAGTAATTTTTCATATCCAAGTGTTTCAGGATACAGGAAATTTGGAATTTTCTTACCAGTGTCTAAAACTCGATGTTATCAAATATAGTTGCTTTTTTCCCTCAATTATCAGTGTAGTGGTGAGGAGAGAGAGAGGTCAGTCACTCAGCTTTAGAGACATGTTTCTGTAGAAAGTGGGAGGAACTACCCCTGAAAGTGTCCCTCTGCAGTTTAATTACTGAGAAAACTTAAAGTAGGATTAGTTTAAATTAGATGCTTATTTTGCAAACAACTAGGATGATGTGAATCTTTTCCACGTCAGATAAAATTTATTAGATAAAAATTTCAGTTGCCAGTTAAGATACATGTTCTCTATTTGTTGGAATTATTTGAAATATTTATATTAGAGTTCTTTGAAGCATTCATAATTTTGTCGTTTCTATGTGAGACATACCATTCAAGATGGACAGAATGAGAAAATTATAGGAGACCAGCGGTCTTATGAAGCGGCAAGAATCAATTTACAGGACAAGATTTGTGCATTGTGTCTCTACTTTCCTATATCTGGAGCCTTATTAAGTTTTATGCCATTCAAAAGATTTGTTTTTTAATATGGCAGAAGGATAAGAACAGTGATCAAGCTGATGACAGTACACGTCTGTTTTTAATGAACGAATCCTGCTAATGAGAAACCATTTAATTTTAAGTGCCAATATTTTCCGTTTGTTGAAGGTTTTGTACTCCGTGACTATGTTGAGGACTACTTTTGGTGGAGTTTGATGTATATGCTACTTGTCTGAACTAACTCCCACTGAAATGTTTAGGAGACTTTCTGAGGATTTCAATGGGAATTTGATTCATCTCTTTGTATCTAGTGCAACCACATACGTGCTGGTAGGTATTTAACAGTTAAAAACAGGACCACAAGCTCTGGGCAATAGTTTTCAATCCACTGCTTCGTCTCGTGTTATTACCGCAGGGATTCTAGGTCAACGTTAAACTGGGGCCGGTTCTCTTACTGTGATCTGAAATTCTCTTGGAAAAGGTTAATGGGGAGTAATAACTCTACCTGTGCCACAATTCCCCCCATCCATCTTTCTGTTCACATTTATACCAGGCTCATCACTGCCACAGAAAGGGGACAATGAAAAGGCTCAGATCTCTGAATCTCTTTGACCCGAGTATTGATCAAATCGCCTGCCAGCTGAATGAAGTGCCGCACATGTATGCAGACAGACAGGTTTATAGAAAACTCCACGAGTTTCCGGTCAACTTTATGGGAGTATTGAGGCCAAAGGCTTTTGAGATACAGTGTTTCCAAAGACATTTTTGGCAGCAGCAGCCTCAAGTAATTTTTCAACAGTCTACATGTGTGTTAGATCTGCCTAGTCCCCTGTTTTCACTGAAGACTTTAGGTTTTAAGTTTGTCCGACAAGGAAGATTAATCAATCAACTTCCCCTCCCCTCCGATGTTGCGCTTGAGTTAAATCTTTCCTTTTTGCACATTCCTTTTTGCACAGAGGATGTCCTACGCTTTCTCAGTTCTCAGACTATATGTAGAACAAAACAAATTTGATACCAAAGATTTAACGAACTTGATTAATCTGGGGGAGGACAGAGTAGAAAACAGTATGCATACATTTTTGACTTAATACATTGCTTATAGTTTTCCATTTGTTGAAAATGATAACTTATAAATCTTGCAATTCTGTTTTTCTGATCTTAAAAACTTCCCTTGAAAAACACTCTTTCATTTCTTTCAAAACCAGAGTGTTTACAAGTAGGGAATACAATACAGCTTCATTACCTTGAATGCTAACTCCAGTAATATCCAAGATTTTTTTTCACTTGAGAGAAAGTTTGTGCAGCTCTAAACATGATAAGTAATTTACAATATTTCTGGATGATTGATCATGACTTTTTGCTTCAGGAGCCCAATGAACTGGAATAAAAATATATGAATATTCATTTCTCCAAAATCATGGTCCGTAACTCTGTATGAGGCCTTTAAAAGCTATTACCATTTATATAGCATCATAAATGACATTTATAAAATGTTATAGAAGACAGACAATACAAGTAAATGGTCTGACCTAGTCAGTCATGTTATACTTTTCAATCCTTATATTTTCCTTTTAATCCCATCTTTGTCTCAGAGACTTCAGAGCACTGAGGAAATAGGTTTTCAATGTAATATTTCATCACAATTATATATCATACAACAATTATGTGAGTAATTGCTTCTCCAGGTACTTTCAAAACTCTTGTGTAAACTATGGGAAATGAGTGAATATAGAATATGAAATAGAATATTTTTAAGATTGCTATCTCAAGCTGATTCTGAAAGAACCATCGAATTGCAAATACTATTTCTAAGTTCCTGTTTAACAATTTGAATTCTTAAAAAGATCTAATTCAAAATAAAATAACAGAGAAAGTCATCCAAAAGACAACATTCCCTCCCTCTCATACTCTGATAAAGACCTACTAGCATTATTGCAAACCACCACTGCAAGCTCTAGTTAACTAGTCCTGATAATGAATGAAACCAAATCAGGAGTATATTTGAGTGAAGCTAGGATTCTATCACAAGAAATGAGACAATAAAAACCAAGATTTTTAATTTGTTTCCTTTTTTGGAGTTGATTCTGCCCTCTGCCCTCTTTAATTCTGACAACTTCTTAAGTTTCTCTTGTGAAAGAGGACCAATTCTCTGAAGGTTTAAAAAGTAAACAAACAAACAAAATCTCCCCCCAAAATATCGCTGCACTATACAGAGCCATTTCAATTCTGAGGATGGCAAAAAGTCAATCCTGTGAACCACAGCAAAAAGAACACGGTTCACTGAAGCAGTAGGGCAGGAAATTTTATGTCCTGATTCTCAACACAACAAATACCTTGACTTCTAGAGGTGTGCGCTGCAAGTGCTTAAAATTAAACTCATTGTTCCCATGGAGTCTAAATATTATCTTTTAGAAGCACACACAGCAGCAGCGCAATGTCAAATCTACTCAAAACATGAACTGCAACTGGAAAATACAATGCTAGGCCTGTCTTCTGGCTGCAATATCCTGTGGACTCTTTACCACCTGAGGCCTAAAACTCTTTAAAGATCTGTAGTAGTATTTTCCTGATACATAGGCTGAGCCAAGGATGCCAATCAGCAGCACACAAATTAAGGACATTAAAGGTAGAGCCAACTTAATCTTCTACTTTCAGGCACAGTAAGACAGCCAGCCCAGAAACAGCATCCCAAACCTTATTTTATTACAATCTAATCCTTAAACATTAGTCTCCAATAGGAAATTAACATGAAAATATTTCTAAAAGTTAATTTCATGGTCTTAATTTCCTCCCCTGTACTCAACCATAACAACTTAAAATAAATTTAAAATAAATTGTTATTGTAATGGAACTATTTCCCCTCATCCAAATTGCACTGCTGGAATAATGTTAAAGTGATTTGATTATGTATAAACATTACAAGTTAGTAATATAGAAATATATAAAAATAATAAAAAAGCTTGAGAATTCCCCTGCCTATACTCTTACTTTAATCCCATGAAATGCACAGCCTAAGAAAATTCAAGGTTACGTGAAATTTCATATGCTTATAATTTTCTAAGCTGTGATTTGGATAAATACGAATCGGTGTCTATTTAGCCAATGATAGAAAAAGAGTTACGTCACAGTAATTAAAGAAAGAATAAGGATGGAGAGATTAAATAACAGAAAACCTCCACATTTTTATAAGAACAGCACGAAGAAACTAAACTGACAAAAATTTACAGTTATAGAACAAAGGTTATTAATAAAACTTATTTTGCTTCTGTGAGTTTTGTCCATCCAAAATGTGCAATGTTGCATAGATAACCCATTCAATGTCAGAAGACAAGGCAATTTCTAACTCACAATGAAAAAAAAGAAGGAATTTAAAAATAGGCCAGACATCAGCCTTAGTCAAAAGAGGAACTATATATATATATGTACTTCCTTCCAACTCATCCAGATTTTGGAAAAACAGTCTTAGGATCTAATTCTGATTATCCTATTCCTTTGTTATATTACTTTTGGGAAATAATTTCAAGAAGTTTTATTAGAAGTTCTCAACCTATAAGTTAACATTTGCCTGTAGTTTAACTATCCTATTCAGTAACTGAACTTCACCAATCTTTTCCCTTCAAGCAATCATTCAAATTATGACAAAATATATTTGTCAATGTCTGATACACATACAAAAGGCTATGTAGCAAACAAAAGCAATAGCAGTTTTATCCAGTACACGCTGACTGTGTAACACCAGCACTTCTGTTTTACAGCTTCTAATTCCATGCTAAAGAATTAATTAACTCTTTCTATCAAGCTGAACTAAAAAGGGACAATAAGAAATTAGTAAGTGTTGGGAAAAGAAACTACTTCTTGAAAGTAACTTATCTCCTACTTCCTAAAACTTTTTGTTCAGAACAATATTAAAAAGCAATATATCATAGTTTAATTACCTTAAAAAATAATTCATATTTTTTGTAACTAGAATTTAAGTTCATAAATGGCCCATAGTAAAAAACTATTTTGTCTACAGTATTTTAACATGTTTTCCTCACACAGCATTTTAGCCAAGAGATAAGGTCAATGTATACCAAATATGTTTGCAATTTAAGTACCTGTGCCAAGAGGTGGGACATCTTCGATGAGATCAGGTTGCTCAGAGCCCCATCCAGCTTGACCTTGAATGTTCCTAGGGATGGGGCATCTACCACTTCTCTGGGAAACCTGTTCCAGGGTTTCACCACGCTCACTGTAAAAAATTTCTTCTATATATCTAGTCTAAATCTACCCTCCTTTAGATTAAAATCATTATGCTTTGTCCTATCACAACAGGCCCTGCTAAAAAGTTTTTCCCTCTCCTGTAGGCCACCTTTAAGTACTAGAAGGCCACAACGCTCCCTGGAGCCTTCTCCTCTCCATGCTGAACAATCCCAGCTCTCTCAGACCATCCTCATAGCAGAGATGTTCCATTCCTCTGAGCATCTTTGTGGCCTTCCTCTGGACCTGCTCCAACATGTCCATGCCCTTCCTGTGCTGAGGACTCCAGATCTGGACACAGTAGTCCAGGTGGGGTCTCACCAGTGTGGAGAGCACCATCATCTCCCTTGACCTGCTGGACACACTTCTTTTGATGCAGCCATGCCCATCTCTTGCCTTCCTTAATTTGAGCTGCTCTGACTTGTTCTACTGCTCTGACAAAATATTAAAGAATTATTACAGGTTCTCTTTTCCTCATATTTTTGGATTACTGTTGTTGGCTCTGATAGGGATGGTGATCGTCTGTATATGAGACACTCTTTGAAATGCATGAAATAGCTGTCATCATCTTATTTTTGCTCACCCCGGAAATCCTACAGGCTACCAAGTATACTAACAACTAAGTAATTAGAGGAACTGTATCCTGCTACTGCTTCCTCCAAGTTGATAACTCAGTTACAGAGATAATAGCAACTGCTAATAGCAACTGCTTAGTGAGCACCTCTGCTTAATGCATTTCCTCCCCTTAAGATTGTAAGCAAACAGTAAAACTATTCAACTACTTATATTTAAAAGACAATGCACAGTTCAAGCAGAATTTGTGTAAAATTCGATTTTATTTTACTGAGTTAAAATTTAAGTAATCCATTTTTAAATGCCCACCTAGCCACTCACTCACCCCTCTTTCTCTCCCTTGCCCTCAGCGTTTATTCCTGAGCATGATGTCAACTGGAATGCAATGTCAATTTGGGTCTCAGCTGTCTCAGCTATGTCCCCTCCTGGCTGCTTGTCCAACTCCAGTTTACTTTACTTTGCTTGGGGGGCAGGGCAGAGTAGGAAGGAGACGATGGTTTGTGACTACTATTCAGCGACGTCAAAAATATTGGAATATTACCAATATTGTTTTAACCACAAATCCAAAACACAACACCATAGGGTCTGGTATGATGAAAATTAACCTGGTAGCAGCCAGACTGTGTAGAGAAGGACATGATGGACATTACTGATTCCAAGACCAAAGAATTTCCTAGCAAAGACTTAAGGGTTTGTGTTTGTTTATCAATTCCCTTCGTTCCATCATGAGCAAACCTCGGTGGACATTTGTCTCAATAAATGAATGCTTAGACTCATAAGTTGAAGGCTTCAAAAATCCATAGGATGTATACTGTAAAAATGTGTTTGATTAAAGTTTGGAAACAGAATGATGAGTACAGACTTCCGCATCTAGAATTCCTTCATTGGCTTTCGAGAAAATGTGTATGAGTATAAAGATACACTCTGTATGGACCGATGAATTGACTAGGTCTTAAGGCTGAAGGGTCTAAAGACAAAACCAGGAAAACACACATCAGGAAAAGGAGCTATGAAATCTGGACCTTACGATTTTCATAAGACAAACAGGGCAGTAACTTCCACTACAGCTGTCATCACAGCACAAGACATGTAGCATCATTAGCTCTAAAATGTGTTCTTCAAAATTCATAATGCTCATGCAGTGATGATCTTTACATTACCATGGCAAAATTAAAACACTGCATATGCAATTTGACTATATTGCATGTTTTTGTAAGTTTTAACTAGATCTTCAATGTGTAATTTGGAAAGCAAAAACCCAGGGCAGTAACCTCATTAATCTTACCAAACATATTTTCACTTAACTCTGTAACATTTTTTGTGATATATTTATTGTTGACATTTATAGTACCTGATGCACATGTTGAAACTGTCATCATGTATATAATCATGTGCAAAAAATCCTTAAGGTACAGATTTCACATTTCTGCTGCTTTCCATACCATAACACCCCCAAAATCTAGTGAAATATTTATTATTTTTTGTTGTTATACTTAACAGTAATAATAAATATTTATGCAGTGCTATAACTTGGATTACTTTGAGTTTAAATAGAAATTTGAAGTACTTGGGAAATCATCATAATTTAGGCAAATAGAGAAAAGAAGGACAAAAATTAAATAAGCTACACTTATATTACCAAATTAAAAAAAAAATCTATTTTTTGTTAAAGAGAATAATGTGGGAAGAGAAAATACGGACACATAGAAATTCTTAGAAGAAAGTAAAATAAAGCCAACTGGGATATTGCTATGATACTTTCCACCAGATCAGCCAACTGTAGTTATGTCTCTTTACAAAGAAATTCTCTTTACAAAGAACCTAAAAGCCACTGTGTTCTCTTGTTTTGGAGATCCTGCCAGAATTCTAGATACCATAGCATATTTGACCAAATACCAGAAAATTTGGAATATTTACTGAGATTTCCACCCTATTAGCAAAACCAAGAATGTTTGCTCTAAGCCCTTAAAATCAAATGCAACACTTTCTAGCAAGAAGGACCGCAGAATAAAATCCATCTGAACAAAAGTTCTGAAAAAAATGAAATATTAACAATTCAGACATAGATTCGAGGTTTGAACCCTGTACTCACTACATGGTTATTGCAGACAGTTTTAATGGTTTTCTTCATTCAAGTCCAGTAAAACAACAGCAGGCAACATCAGTTTTTCCCAGAGGAAGACAGGAAAACAGGATTCAGATAAATAATCTCTCACCATCTTGAATGCTTGTTTCTAATAATATACACTCCAATAATAGTCTATTTTTCACTCTGTCCCAAATAACTCAGCGAAACTGTTGGAGGGAAAAGAACCACTCTACCACGATTAACCTTTTTAACCATGAAGGTGGATGTACACCATACACTAGTACCAAGACACCAGCAGCACTTCAGGCACTGCCAGAATAAACAATGCATCTGACGTCTTAGTCATAGGGGACTATTTGTGCCTAAAAGCAATTTAATAAACTCAGATAAAGAAGAACAGAAAGAATAGCTTTCAGAGCACTTGAAGAACCTGAACAACTCCTTCAGCAAACCTTTACCGAATAATCAGATATCATCCTGTGCTTTCAAGAGCACTGAAGTAGGGTCATTGTTTTGTCTTTTAAAGAAATACAGTGCATGAAAGCTTCTAGACCTACAAAATATGAAAAAAAAGAAGTTAAGAAACAGAGAACTATTCCCTGTACCACTCCCCATCCTTTGTATGATTTAATAATAATAATAATTAAAAAAAAAAAAGCATAAAATTCTGGACTTGTAACATCTTGAGCATCAACATACATCTTTCTCGGAGTCCTGTGGAAAATAGGAGTTTTTAAGATTTTGTTTTAGATGTGGGCTGATGAGTTAAACAATGTAGTAAGAATAAGGAAACACATTTCTTTCCAAAAGACAACTTCTGTGTCTGCTGCCCACCTCTCTCTTTCAATCAGTGGGTTTTATATTTTTTTCCTACAGGAGCAGGGTTTGAATTTGGTTTGTTTCCCCCCTCCTGCCCAAACTCTTATGCTCACCTTTCTCTTTAAGAGGAGAATAATGAGGTATAAATAGTTTGACAAGAAAACCCCTTTGCCATAACATTTGGTTTTTAAAGAGCAGCTAACTCTTGTGATGAGGTAATTGGGGGCAGAACCACATCATCACTCTGACATAATCTAGAGTTTGTTAATTAAACATATTGAGTATAGTGGTGCAATATCTAGTCAAATGTTCTTAATCCTACACATCACATACTACATCCTGCAGCCACAGTCCCTGCTCTTCTGCTCCAGGTGAGACGGGCAGCACACTCACGCTGACTGCTCTAAAGTGTGAAGACAGCAAATGTCACATAACATGACAAAGTTTGTCTATTTCTTCTTTGTTTTCCAGCTCATCCTGAGCTAATTGAGTCAGACCTGGTAAATTTAGCCAAGGTCTGGTTTATTTTTACTGGGATTTAGGGTAGGTTTCATACCATGACAATGTTTAAAATGAAGTTTGCCACAATCTTTTTAATTGAAAATAAGCCAGCTAAGTATTAGATCAGGTTTCCTGATATTCCCTAAAAAGAAGCATAATGAAATAAGATGTGGGTAATTTTGCAGAGTCAGGACACTACACATACAGATAGTTTAAGATTTTAATGCAGCTAGTTTCATAAGAAGCCTTTATAGCCCAGTACAATTACATCATTGGAGATAAAAATCAGACAGAAGGGTTCGCCCTGGCTTGTCCCAAAACTGTCAGCTACCAGGTAAAATAAGAAATTACATGTGTAAACAAAATCAAGGTAGGCCAAGAGAGCCTTTGGTTGTTTGTGATCAATTCTTCCCTTTGGGTTTGGAGCTTTCATCACATCACTCCATGTCTGTGATCTATTTTCATCATGGACTCTTCTGTCCCGCTGCCTTAATGTGACAAGTATGCAATGATATGTTCCCAGGCTGCCTAAGTTTGAGTATTTCCCAACAGCAGCTGCTTTAATGCTTAAGACCATTAAAAAAATTAATAAAATAGTTGGCACATCAGTTGTGCATTGTATAGCATGTATGTTACAACAACAGTAGGTATGTGGTGTGATAGGTGCTCCACGCGACACTGAAGGAGGAAAAAAGATCAGTTTTGGAAGTCTCGGCCTGAATGGAAGGGAGGTAAGAAAATGCAGCTTTATTGCTCAGTGCAAAACAACGGATTTTGGTACAGAAGTACCACCAATATGGGCCAACTTTGTTTTGATAGATATCATGGAATACAGCTTTTCAAATAAACAAGGAGATATCTTTAGAATAGGAAAAGGGCAAACTTAATCAGGAGAAATAGGTTGGCAAGAAGCATAAAAATTGATTTTAAAATGCACAAAAGGTGAAGGCAGATTCTGGCGGTGGGTACAAGGTGTTTCTTAGTACTCTGTTACGTGATCGAGAGGTATGAATGCATTACACTGTTCAACTTATTGATATAGTTTTCCAAATTCAAAGCAGGCTAATTTTCTAATAAATTATTTCAGAGTTCCATAGAGCATAAGTTAAATAAGTGCTGACCTAAGTCAAATTCTACAAAAACTTTACATGTCATTGTGAAAATTTTATCTAAAAAAAAAAAAAAAATCAGTTAACTAAAACAGCCAATGGGTAACTGCACCTAAAATTAAAACTTTCAATCATATTTATGGCCCATATATTTCAATTTTTTACCCTCAGAATAGTTGACAGATCAGTTTTATTTATTTTCATAAGTCTACAGATTAATTGAGCTTTCTTTTAATTTTCATGTTGAGCAGTCATGTAGTTTGTAAACATGTAGTCTGACTTTCATAATAAAAGGTCCATTCTTGTACCTTATATTCCCATATATATTTGAATATTTACTCAATGTAGTCACATCATTCTATAATCTATTTCAGAACTGTTTCAGCAACGATATTTTTTTTTCAGCCTCTGTTTTCAAAATGAATTTAAGTTCCCTCCCAGCTCTTTGGTTCATGCCTACATCTTGTTATATTAAAAAAAAAAAAAAAAGGTTTCCAAAAAACCTGTTTACTTTAGTGATTTAACTATAATAGCTGTTCTAAAGAAGCTATGACAATAGTGTATGTTTTTCTGAACAGAATTAGAAGAGATATTTAGTTCTATTATAAAATGTGTTCTCAACTATATTAAATCTTATTTTAATACCTCATTATATATAGAAAATATAGAAAATGTACGTAATTCTAAATAAGTTGCAGGCATCTTTGATATTAGTGCAAGTGGATTTTACCCATGTAGTAAGATATGACTGTTTGCTCTTTTGGAGAGAGTGAAGTTTTCCCTCTAATGCTCAAAAACATAAAAAAGACCCAGAAGACTCAGTTACCTTGTCAAAATGTTCTATGGCCATTTTAGCAAATAACAGGCTTTCTACAGTCTCTCTTAGGATATAGATCTAAGAACGATTCAAACATTATTTACCTCCAAGATCATCAAGCATCTAGATTGTCAGAAATTATAAACCAGACAAAAAACCCTAGGTTACCCTACCTTTGGCTGGATGCTGCTCTAGCTCCTGTTCAGCCCAGGCAGGCTTCCTAAATAAGACAGGAAAGTAATTTTTACATCTTAAATATGCTAAATCTTCCCAGAAGCTTTCCAGTTCTCAGCTTCTCCTTTTTATAATCCACACTTCTGGCAACATGTGGATTTTAAGTGACTTTGTGATATTGCTTGTATTCCCAGAAAAACTCTTCACATCCGCTTTAAGTATTATGGGATTTTAGCATTTGTTTATGTGTGACATCTCTTGCAAAAGAGAAAAAAATAATAAAGCTTTCAGAAACTTTGTTCGGTACCTCTTCCGGCTGTATCTGCTACCATGAACTACCTTAAAGTCATCCACCATAAACTACGATCTGAAGAGTGAAATCTTTTTGCCAGTGGCCTGAGACTTGTTATAACATGAAAGTAACTTCTTGGTAGTTTCTTTGGGACAGACTGAATCCAATTAGAGTAATTGATTCTGTGTTTAGTTAAAGGTATATACCAATCATTGGAATTCCCTCTACTGCATTTTTTTTATTTAGTTATTTTATTGAAATTTATTTTATTTATAAAATAAATAAATTTTGATAAAATAAAAGACATAGTATTTCAATTTAAGCCTTTACCCAGACACTCAGATACTCTGGTTGCTAATGCCTAAGTTCTGCTATTATGAAGAAAGAATTCT
>VXAK01003431.1:56175-69298 GCA_013399435.1 Arenaria interpres | reverse complement strand
TGATTCTATGATTCTATGGTAGCAACTTAATCTACACTGATTTGTACTCATTTGCTGTTGCCAAAGCATCAGCCATAGCATCAAAAGCTTCAATAAGTCGCATGGACATGCTGCTTCTAATCTACAAAAGGAAACCTGCCAGAGACAAAAATCAGGTTGTTTTAATATTCTTTATCTTGAAAATTCCATGTTTGTTCTTTCTAGTCACTTAATTACCTGTTAGGTAACTGCAAATAGATTAGTTGATCCTTTGTTCTTCTGTTTTTCTGTGATTTTTAACTTGGGATGATTAGTGCCTAATTTTCTTGTAATAATTTCATTGTGAAGACAGGCATGTTTACCTTCCTCAAATGTTATGTCTTCTTTATGAGTCAAATACAGCTGCCAAAACTTTAATATTTATCCATTGATACTATATTTCTAAAATAAATTTATATTCAGAAAGAAATAATGAAGAGCTAACGTACAGCTATATGAATGATGAAACACATAAGCTGTAATTTCTCAGCATAAAAACATATCTGACAGTGCATGTTACAACTTAATGAACCCCTTTAAAACGTTCACTTTTACATTTCAGAAGATCTGTTGGGGGAGGATACTTATTTTTATGATGAGGAAACACAGGTTGCTCATTTTTAATCTTTTGTATTCTACATTGAAAGTCTCATACATATAATGATTCTGCCGAGTAATATTTTACTTAGAGTATATGTTACAGAGTGACTGACAAGCATACAACTCAGTACAAACATGGTTTTTAATCTTCTTTGCAAGCCAGAGTGTAGCTATTAGCCAAGAAATACAGCCTTTTAAGAAAACATGGAAAAACAATGTATCAGGTGAAAGTCTCTTCACATCCCTGAAAGTCTCGCTTTATTTCTAAAACAAACTCCAAATGAAAACACATTAACTCAAACTGGTATACTAGAGCCACTTGCCAGGTTTCAATGCAGACGAGGATGCCGGCTCTTTTCCCTGCAAGCCCGTCATCCTTACCCCACAGCATTTGCTAGAGCAAGGGTAAACAGCAGAATGCCTCCTCTTTTTCTGTGCCTTTTTGTGTTTTGTACTAGACAAACAATTTGTCTAAAACTTAATAAAATAGCTTTCTTGCCCCTTGGCTGTAGATCAAACTCTCAAACTGCAGTCATCTTAATTTCAATTAAACAAACAATAGCAACAACCATGACCACAAAAGTACTGCCAGTATCCTATAAAATATTATCTGCCACAGCTTTTTGTGGCAACACAAGAAAAGAGAGTGGCTATTCTCTCAGTGCAATGACTTTGATCAAGAAAGCTAATAAATTATTTTTAATTGCAAAATTCTGTGCATTTTATAACCTATTTTTGAATAAAGGGTGGGGACATAGAGAATGAAATTGAGTGCTACAGACAAACTTAGCGTGTCTCAAAACCAGAGTGTGGAAAGCCTGGTAAAACTGCTTTTAGGTTTTATAACTAGTGAAAAGCCATTCCACCCAAAAGCACTATCAAAAAGTTGAAATAAAAAGCATTAGAGCAGCAATTTCAAATTAAACTGAAGAGCAGATTTCAGGTATTATATCACCTCGGTTGATCACAAGAAAGCGTCATGAATATGTCATTGTCTTTTTTCACATAGGCATCATTTAATTGCAGCTGGCTCCCAGACAAATAACCCTACAGACTTGCTAAGAGATGCTATGTGGAACTACGTTAAAGAAAGGAAACATGCCAAAGCAAGCATCAGCACTTCAAAAACACATTTGGAGATGGCTTTTTTCCTGGATAAAAAACAGAGAAAAAAAATCTGTATAAAAGAAAGGACAGGGCAGTAAAAAATGGAGGTAAAAAGGCAAGAGGAAGTATGTGGATAATATTGCCAAAGAAGTTGAAGTAGCTGCTGAAAGAAGTAATAGTAAATCACTTTATCAGCTCAACAAGGTCCCAGGTAGGCAGTTTACACTATCTGGAAAAGTTGTCAAGGATAAACAGAAAAAAAAAAAACACAGAGAAAAAACATGAAGTATCACTTTCCAAGCGCTAACTCAACTAGCATCACAGGACACTTCAACAAAGAAAATACATTCCCAGAACTAAACATTAAACATGTCACATCACAAAGGGAGGACTGGAAGACCTACAAACAGTTAAAATTTGCGAAAGTGAAGACAGTGGGGGAATGAAGAAAAGAAAAACCTTTAGTATAAGAACACCTAAAACTGAGATATCAAAAAAAGTGTTTTACATGAGTGTGACTTAGTGTAACAGTGACTGAGGTGAACAAAACTATGGAACTATGGACATAAGTAAAGTCATTTTAATCACTTTTTTTTTTTTTTTTTTTTTAGAGCTGAAGTAAAGCAAGAACAAGCTGCATTTCATGTGTTGCCCAGATTTTTACCCTAAGTATAATCATCAAAGAGAGCATGAAATACTATTTACCACTCAGCACAAACTTCATAGATTTCCCCAGCACATGGGGAGTTTCTATCACAAACCACTACAGAACATCTTGAATTGTTATTATATTCTAAAAAAAATTGTTGCCATCATTACAGTGGAGCTTGCATAGTTAAACATAGGCTTGAAAGAATGGTGAATCTTACAGATTGATATTAAATAATGATGTATACTCTAAGATATCCTGTTTGGTATTGCCATTAACTTCAATATTAGAAAATATAGACATATGATATATGCATTCCATTCCACAGCAATAATAGATTTTGAAGATCTAAACTTCATCGACGACATAGCTTTAAGCACTAGCTCAACAAAAGGGCAAAGAAAAGAGAAGTCTAATACTACCCAAAAAAAAAAAAAAATCTGTTATGAGAAAAAACAAAATCTAATGAAAATCAAAGTCACTTAATTAGAAAGACAAAGGAGAACAGGAAGCCAGTCAATTTCCATACACTGGCAGTGATGAAAAAATCTAAAGGATTTTCAGAAGGAAATAATTAATAAATGGGCAAAGTGGCAGGTGCCATCTTATCTTTAAACTTATCAATAAAGAAAATGGAAATATTCAGGCCATGGTAAAAGATGATCAATCAAAATGATCAAAATGACTTTTTCACAAAACTCCTTGGAAGAAACAGCGTACAGGAAGTAGGCCTCTCTTTTCATTGCAAGACATAATGGTGAAGTCTTCTTATGCCTAAACAAAAATCTGATACAATAAAAAGAATTCAGACTTTGCATAATCTAAAAAAGGTATAAACCAGGCATATTTGAAAAATATTTGCTTGGATTACACCTTATTTATAGTTCTTGCAAGAGAATCACTTGCTGAGGATTCAGTGTAATAAGAAAGTGCAGAAGTACAACACAGTATATCATAAGTTATAGAAGGAGTCCATCTGGTAACCATGTAACAGATATTAAAGGACTATTTATAAATGGAACTTTAATTTAAAGCGTTTCTCAGTTTTGAGCCTTCAAAAATATTCAGTTTATTTCAATTGGACCAAGTCGGCTTTATAGCATGTATGAAAAAATGTAGAACTGCTTCAGGTTATTGCCCAGACACGCTGCCAAAGCCATGCATACGGTATTTAGGATTAAATTTTCCAATCATAGTAGGAAGCTCAGCTAGCAAAAAAATCTTCGTTTGCATTCCTTTTCTACAGACTCTTACTCACAAACCAGCAGTGCCAGCACTGGAGCAATCCATGTGCCTGAAGAGTGGCAATCAGCATTGTTTTGGATATCCTAGGACATGCAGGACTTTTGCCTGGCTACATCTGACACATGACGAATGGAAGAGCTGGAAGAGCTTCTGCAACTGCAGCTGGAAACCAGCTGGAATATCTCAAAGCACCTAAAATAGCACTAGATACCTACACTTGAGGTATCCGACTCACTGTTTTATTATTGTCTGTTTTGTTAAAGTACCAAAAAAAGCAATCTCAATCTGATTAGAATATCTGGACAAGAACGAGGTACAAATTATAGGCATAATTTAGTAATTTATCTTATGAGTTTAGCCCATGCACATATATCAAACAAACAAACTGATGGAGGCAGACAGTTTCATTTTCACGTTGTTGCTGTTAATTAGTGTAGCTGACTAATAGTTTATCTGCATTCATGGCACATACCATTGTTTAGATAAAAATATTTCATTTGGAGGAATATGCTTTTGAATAATGTTAACCAGATGTTGGTCAGCAGCTTCCAAGGTAAGAGTTTACAAGTGCCAGATCTTATGCCCCTTATTTATTATCACAGCTGGGAAGCAGGATGCTGTCACCCAGACATCCAGTGTAGGACCACCTGTTTTGTCCCTTGGAGATATGGAAGTACCAAGTTCTGTTATTGAAGGAGTACACAAAAATGGGATTTAAAGTACAATTCACCTTGTAGCCAAGACAGTATTAGGCAAAGAATGTGTATGGGCAGAGAATGACAAGAAAACCAAAGATGAGGGCAAAAAATTGCATCCCCTCCTCTGACTCCGGCCTCTGTCAATACTTACAGACACCCCATTCATTCTTCAAGAACCCACTCTCCATCCTAAAAAGTCCAATCTGTACTTCAATTCAACAAGCCACACAAAAGACTTCACAAAACTATCATGCCATGTCTGATCAACAGTTTCAAAGCAAACTAAACAAGATGCAAGAAGGAAACAGTGCTCATCTCTTCTTCCCATTTCCAGTATTCTCTTAGTCAAGTTGGCACTGTACTGCAATGACTCTCACTGACAGTTTTGTATCAGTGGGGTGATCGGTATTTAGCCCAGGGACTTTCCTTATAGCAGTTTACACTGTCAATCAGAAAATGTTCTCGATGAATATAAGCAATGACAGGAGTTAAGGAACACGACCTTTTACAAGACAAGCCTTTCCTCTTCTGCCAAGCCATCTTTCCAGCTTTGTGCCACTTTGGCCCACAATTTCACAAGGCTTAGCACTGTACTGTAAAATCCTAAAAAAAGAATTGAATTAAAGAAACATGTAATTGTAACTAATGCTTAAGAAAATAATAACGAACATCTGAGCAGAATCTGATACAATGCTATTGTTCTTCACACGTGGTTGTTGGTCTGGGCACACATAAACAGTGCTTGAGCAGCTTTCCCACTTCCAAATCAAAGACTCTTACCATATTATATAAGGATACAAAAATTCTCATTCATAAGGAATACGTGCAAAGATAAGTTAGTCCCCTAAACCAGTATATGCTATCATATCACAATGTAGTTTTAAAACAGACATTCTTTTTATCAGTTCCACTTACATCAACTTTGAAAATTGTATATATAGCAAATGTATAATCTGATACACCATCCCAAATAAACTAATGGAAGAAATGTAATGTTTTTGTACCTCTTTACTTCTATGACTCTCTAATTCTTCTAAGAATAGACATAGCCTAATTTTTTGAAGTCACAAAGATAAAGGAGGGCTCCATTTTTTAAATGAATTTGTCCCTGTCCTGTCAGGTGACCAGTGAAGTGTTTTCAGAGCATTCAGCAATCTAAAATCTGGGATAATTCTCAGCACCACATATGTATTTTACTGGATATACCCAAGTCACTCAAGAGGTCATCGCAAGAATCTGACCTGAAATACTGATTTCCAGCCTCCAAATGAAAACGCTGCATCAAGTTACCTCTAGATGGGAAATAGTGCAATTAACCCATTGCTATCATAGTTTCACATAGTTAACAATAACTAAAAAACCAAAACAAAACAAAAACAAACCCCAAAACATTTCCTCAAAGGCTGAAATTCAAAGAAAACAGTATTTTTGAATGAAAAAACATAGATAGTCCCAAATAATGGCCAACTAAAACTATGCTATTAGTGTTTTGCCTGTCCAAATCTTTGGATTTTATATTTTAATTGAGTCATTTGACTTCCTTTTTATTATCAGTACCTATATAATAGAGCCATATTTTATTTTTACTATTACTTTAGCTAATTAAACTTCTATTGTAAATTATAATCTTCTTCTGATATGTGATCAGAAAGCTATATAACTTTTTCAGTTCTTTAAGGAATGAAATGTTTGAAGATAACAGGGCTTAAGTCCACCCCCCCATCACCACATTTTGGATATAAATCATTCTTAAGAAATTCTTCATCATTAAGAAAATATGGTTCCTCTATACAATAGTCTTCCTCCATGAGATACAAAAATAGTGATGGAATAAAATCAAGAGCGAGTACCAGTCAACAAATGAGTAATAAGTGGGATGTTTATGCAAGAAGCTTGCAGATGCCTGTTTTCTCACTCTGCAGCTCTTTCCCTTCTGGTCTTCCTAGGGCCCAGCTTGGCTCTAGTCTGTGGTTTACAATGCTCCTGCCTTCACTTTTTCCCCAATCCATATACTATCAGCATGGCACTGAAGTGCATTTCTGCTTTCAGTAATGGCGGTTTACAGAGCTCTAAATATTGATGAGCTAGGCCATATAAAATCAGCTGTACCTTCAAGTTCTCTTCCTGTCTATGCCCCCTTGAAAATAGAAAGTGAAGAAAAGATGGGGGTGAAAGTAACTATGCAGTATGGGAGCACATTAGTTGGGTGATGCTTCATATTGTGTCCCAGACTATCTTCAGTGCAGTATGAGAGTCCAAAGTTTTCTTCTTTAGGAGGACTGTAGCAAGATAACATCACAAATAAGTACTGCTCAGAATTCCCTTCTTATTACCACAGTTCACATCTTTAGATTTTTATATCATAAATATGATGATTTGGGGGATAAAAAATAGTATCTCATGTATCATCTTAAAATCTGCAGTAGAAATCATGCTGCAAACTAAGACCAGTGTATGTGAAGGATAAGGAAAGAAACCTGTGAACAGCATGGCAGAAACATCCAAAATTTACATTGGAGGTAATAAAATAATTTACTGCACTCTTGTGAATGTCTCTGAAATTAGACCTCACATGTTTGTGCTTGCCAGAAAAGATTAAATCATAAGGTATACAAATATAATAATTAGCTGATGATGATAATTCCATGAAGATGTGTGTCATTTGCTCCTATGAAACAAGTTTACCTCTAAATGTCTTTTCCAATTTGATGTGAGACACTGTGTTCTCATTTCTATCGTTACAAATGTCTGTGAATACTGCTTTGGCAATGGTGAAATTACAGCCTTGGGGTAAAATGCAAGTTTTCATTAAAATACCATGCAATCTCTTTAGTGTTAAATCAATATAGCCTCTCATTCATTCTTCCTGCAACTTTCTGGATGTGTTGCTGGTCATTGCACGCGTATGTGGGAACAGTGTGGTCTCTGCCGGGCTGACACAGGTCCTACATAAGCTGAACTATACCAGCTCTCCAGTATCATTTGTTTTCTGTGAAGAGGAAGTAGATACACAATCAACTACATATTTTTACAGACCAGTCCAAAAATATAAGATGCTGCATGATAGCAGACACACAAAGGAGGCAGTTCTCCTACACATAGGCGTTACAGAAAAATCCTCAGAAATCTTTGTGCGCCAAGATAATTTTTCTTATTATCTTAATGATAAAAGATCCTCCCCTCTCAGTTACACACCTGCAGTCCCAGTGAAGCCACTGGTGTTAAAAAGGAGAGCGTTTTACCTACTCTATTGAAAGAAACAATTCATGTGATTGTTATAAGAGCAAATGCACCAGGCTAAGGTGCTGCTGGGAAATAAGAAAGGGAAGAGATTTTGCACTCTGGAATCAGCAGAGGGGGAGGCAGTGACTGAGGTGAGCCAGCTGTGCTGTTACGCTGAAAGAGCTGCAAATGGGCTTAAAAACAACAGACGTCCCTTTGGCACATTCAGAGGCACTCCAGACACACAGTGAGGGTGATTTTTAAGATGTATTATCAATATATGATACATATATGTATGCTAAGAAGGCAAATTCTAATGAAAACTTCTTAAATGTCCTTTTTTAAATAATTATTTCTGTAACTTCATAATGCTTTTCCTTTAAAAAAGAAAAGTGAACATTGCATTTCTTATATTTAATGCACTTCGAACAAAAATGGCATCGTTACTGACTTTTCTGTGTGCTGCAAGGATGAGGCAATTGGCCTCTGTATTAAAGAGGTTCACTTCTGCTTTGTTGTAACATTTAAAAGGAATTTCTCCAACAATGCCATTCAAAGAAAGAAACCTGTTTTTTTCCCCTGTTGATGCAATTCAAATAGTTATAAAACCTGGTAAAGAGAATGCCTTGAAGTCTCTCATTTTGTCTCAGTCTGAAACAGGATTGCTGATTTTTAAATAGTTTCTTTTCAGCTGCTTATTCAGAATCCCTTACAGAATTGACTGTGCTAGCTTGTCTCTTACTAATCTGCTTGAGGCAGAGCACTATGTTTTTAGAACAAACAAATATTAAAATACACGTAAAATTTAGCTGAATGTTAAAAACAAGGCAGTGGAGTCTGTTCACAGCAATATAGACATTTTATTTTATGAAATTAATTTAAAGCTCTGTTTCATAGAATCATAGAATTGTCTAGGTTGGAAGGGACCTTTAAGATCATCTAGTTCAACCACCAACCGAACTCTGATAAAAAACATCACTAAACCATGTCACTTTATTATTAGAGAAGTTCTATTGTTGTTGCCTTCTATCCAAAAGATCTAATCAAACTATCCTGAAGGGATGCAATGATGCTGTTTTAAGTCATATTTTAGCACTACCTTCTCCAGATATAATAAATCTCACGTCTCTGGGCTATGAAGAGAGCTACAGTAGTACCATTCGGCTGTATTTGCAAGAAGGAGAATTTTGAAGGAGAGTTTGACAGAGCAAAGCTGTGGCTCTAGTGATTATATCTTTTGTGTACAAATCCATCTACTAAAGAAGTGTGTATCTTTGAAAAGGGCAACACTTAGTGTTAGGTAATTTTGGTTTTATGCCTTGCATCTGAGCTCTTGCATACTAATCATTCTCAAGTTTTACTTTATTTTTAAAAACAGTAAAAATCCATAAATATATAAATACATATATAATACATGTAACATTTTTTCTGCTGAGATTTGATAGGGTATTTGGTGCAGCACTGATTGTAGAAAAATTTGCAGGTCATTAAACTTAGTGGTGTGTTGCTCTCCACTAATAATTGACGGCTCAGTGATTCTCCCTGTGAAAAAGACTATTTATAAAAAAAAAAAAAATTGTCATTCTGAATTTGTCTACTGCCTATTTTTGCCAAAACACCTCACCTGGAAGCTTTTTAGGGGTAGGCAAACAATATTGAGAAGGTTGTGGTGGTCCCTGAAAGACAAGGGACCACAATAGTGTATTTTTACCCTCTTTCACGCTTGCCAGACTTCCCTGGGGGATCTCACTTCCTAAGGGGATACTCCAACTGCTCTTCTCTAAGATGTTCTAGATCTCCCTTGCCTCCTTTTGGAATAGCTAACTGTACCAAGTATGTTTTAAAGAATCATTGGAACAGGAACTGGTTTGCTCATAAACTGAGAGTTCTAGTCACCAAGCCAGAGAACCATTCTCTCTCAGTCACTCTGACTCAAGTGCACATCTAAGTATCTTACAAAAAATGACACATCTTCTACAGCAGTACTTTCACAGAGATACAAGACTGCCATGCTACAGTGTGGTATATGGGGCATGATCTGGGGAGACAGATCATTCAGGGTCAAATACATATAGGGGTAGAAATGTCTTCTATTTCTATTTGTATACTCCATTTGCTTAATTTTTAAGCTCCCTAGCCACAGGAGTACTAATTAATACAAAAAAATTCCTTGATCTGCAATAATTACAAGCTTCAACTCAAATGTTACTTGATACCCATGTGATTGGGTCTCGAACAAGCAGTGACAAGTGAAAAGAGATGCACTAAATTCATCAAAAGAGAGATTATGATAAATTTCAACAGAAAAGTTGCTATTCCCATCCCTTTCAATTCAAACCCTGATAAAAACTTACTGAAACATAAGCAGGTCATAGCGAGCAAACTAATGTGTTGGTGCCTATACCATTCCTCTGAAATGAGCAGCTCTGGAAGAGCCAGCTGAACTGACTGTTTCTTCTGGAGAACAGAAAATGATCTCCGCAATGTCAATTCAGGCCAAGCTACACTGCAGGCCTTTGCTATTGGCAACAGTCAGTAACAGCATTGTCATTCTGGACTTGTTGCTGAAGAAATACTTGAATGAGAAAAACATGAAAACCTCTGATTTTATTTTCTGCGCAAGGGCACAGTACGCTGTTACTTAGCTGGCGAAAGAACAAGCCCCAGGGTTGCAACTCTGAAGGGGATAACGAGTTACAGCAGTTGACATTTTAAAATGAGTACAATTTTAGAGGTATACTTAAAATTAAAGCCTTGTTTAATATGTTCAATTAATCTCGAAACTTGTAGGGTTGATCTCAAGATTGACAGAGTCTCTTTGAAGGAATTTCTTTTGTTGTCTTGAGACATGTTTGATCGATTTTTATGCATCATTGCATAATAAAACTAAAATGTGTCCTGAAAATATTTTCCAAAGAGCACAACTGAAAAGCAGTTATTTGAATGACCACTTTCCGGAGTTATTCCGAGTGAATGCTCTGTCTTCAGTCAGTTAAGCGAAAACATCCATTGTTGTCATCACCCATCAGGAATGTAGCTTGGCATTTAAAGCCCAGTAAGTTACAGTACTTTTATTTCTGGATACCAACACAATCTAGCGGTGGTAGTACAGAGCTTTAAACAAGCTTTTAAAATTTGCATCTCAGGAGGTCCAGTGCAGCATGGTTAGATCACTGCTAGTCCAGATTTGTTTTCTGCATATTGTAACAAAATATGCATAACTGCATAACTAATGTAAGCAGGTATGTACATAAATGTAAATATTTATATTAATGTAAGTAAACATTTTAGGGTTTAGGATGTTTCAAATACTGTTATTTGGTATCTAGTTACACCTATCTTACTCTTCCAATGCAGCTCAATAAGAACTACTTTGTAGGATCCAGCACAGGTTTTATTCAAGACTTGATATATCTAAGCAAGGACTTCAGAATTTGTTAGTCATACCATGAGTAAACGCAATAGCCTGATTGGATTTGATTAAGAAAGCTGCTGGTTCTTTGCAACAATATCAAGCTTTAGTATATAAATTCAAGGTTCTCAAATATCTAAGACAAGTTGTTTTTTCCTTAAACTTCCTTTCTGACCTTTTCACTGGCATATCCTTTCACCTTACACTGTTTTGCAAATAATCTCAACTTTTTCTTGACTCACATCCAAAATATTCTTTTTGAACTCTCTCAGCAACAATCCCTCCTCTGCACAGTTCTGTGTTATCTGCTCAGTTTTTCTTGTTTTCTTTGACATTCAGTAATCAGCAGGCCTGGCCTGCGATCAAATAAGGTTAGAGCTGAACACATGGAGTGGCTGCTGACATCACAGGGTCAACCGCGGGATAGATTTTCACGGAGCCTTTGGTATAGGGTATCAAACAGACTGTTAATTGCTGCTGTCCTGATAAGTTATGTCCATTTTTGTCCTAGTAGATTCTCATAAAGTCGTGGAAAATTTTGTGGGCTGAAACCGATGGAGCAAAAATATTTACCGATGGAAGAAGTCACATTGCTGAAGATCTTAATTCCTTCATACCGAATATTTTAATTCTGGCCTGTTTATAGCAGGCCAGATTGTGACTAGTTTTTATGCAACGCACAATACAGGGTCTTGACTCCTTATCCTCCACACCTGCCAGAGCATAGGATTCGCCATATAAATCTCTTGTTCATATTTTCTCTTAAGACTATCTTATCCCAGTACAATTTTAAGCATTCAGAAATCAGAAGGTATGATCAGTTCTAATTAGGAACAATTTGTATCTTAAAGTTATTTAAGGTGTCATTACTTTAGATATATAAATCCAATAGCTCTCCATGATCAGTTTAGGAATGTCCAGAAAAGCATCCAACTCAAACAGTCTGAGAGCTTAAAAATTTGTGAGCTAATGTTTTTTTTCTCCTTTGTTTATCAGGAAATTAGGCTTATTTATATAATTTAAATTCAGGCATGATCAGCCTTTCTGTATACATAAAGAATTAGATCTGATATCCCAGTAGAGCCAAAAGAGATCACATACATTTTGGAAAATAAA
Source organism: Arenaria interpres (assembly GCA_013399435.1). Classification (NCBI taxonomy): domain Eukaryota; kingdom Metazoa; phylum Chordata; class Aves; order Charadriiformes; family Scolopacidae; genus Arenaria; species Arenaria interpres. The sequence goes on along the minus strand of VXAK01003431.1, from coordinate 57,231 downwards.
TACACGGCCATTATATTTTGCTAATAATACAATTTAGACAAGGTTTTTCTTTTACATACACAGTAACTGTACCTCTTGGAGCTGCTTTCATGACAGTTCTATCACAAAAATAGCCTGACAAATAAAGAATAAGGATATTGCCCTACAAGGAACATCACTGGGAAAGATTTAAAAAAAAAAAAGTATTAAAAACAGTATTTAGAGTTTGGACAGATGCACCCCATATTAGACACTATAAACAGCGTACATCCAAGGAAGGATAAGAATAGTTTAGTTTAACACAGGACACTATAAATCAGGGCAATGGGAGCATTATCCTTTGTTTTATGTAATAGCACCTAACTGCCTTAAACTGTAGGAAGCTGAATTGCTACACGCTATCCAAACACAGCAGGTCCTTGCCCTATTGAATCAGATTGGATGTTGAAGAGGAGACATAACAAGTCAGAATAGCATGTGGTGGAGGCTGGCAAAGAAAGACAAGGGAAATGTTACAATAAGGCATGCTGCTGCGCTGGCTATATAGACATCCTTCTAAATCACATACAAATTCAGTGAAATACTGTCCCTTTTGTTAATAAATCTGGGTAGTAGCAACGTGCACTGACTCCTTCATCTTTTGAAATCAAAGAAGAGAAATGGGGATGGGATAGAGGAAATATTTTCCAACTGTGAGTTCTATCAGGAGATTACATCCTCAAACAAACAAAGCTGAGGATATTTTTATTCCTCTGGTCATTTAAAGTGAAAAGAAACACTGTAAAATATTTAGTAGTGGACAACTGGGAAGAACACAGAACAAAATACTTAATAGGGCCTATTAATAACCCGGTACTCTAAACAGTCAACGTGCAAGAAAGGGGAGCTCTAATGAAAAATGAGAAATGGGAAGAGCAAATACTGAATGTTAGAGCAACAAGAAGGAATGAACATGTGTCGGTAGTATAGTACAAGAAGGGAATAGAATAGAAGGAGACGAGCTGCTAAAAACTCTGCAAGGGAAGTGAGGGAAGAAATAGAATCAATACCAAGCCTGGAGGAAGGGTCAGAAGAGAG
>VXAK01003431.1:33054-56081 GCA_013399435.1 Arenaria interpres | reverse complement strand
GAAGGGATAATCTACAATAGAAAGTGATAAAATTATGAGTTATGGCCTAGAATTTCAGCTGAGGTTTTGTGAGTTTCACTGTTAATAAATTAACTTAGTAGACCCACCCACTATTCTGATAGAAAAATGGCCCTTCAGTTTATACTGAACTGTTTATTCTATATATTGAGTACTCCCTGTAGGTGAGGGAACACTTGAGACTGCTGACTGTCAACATGGTAATCTGGCACTTAGTATTAATGAATCAATAAATATGCCCTTTTTGTTATAGGCCCGAGATGTTTTTCTGTCTTTGATTTTTCCTATTCATTAAAAATACACAGCCTTTCAAAGCATTCCATGTCTAACAGAGATAATGGAGATTTCACTGGCCATTGCCTTACACATGCCGATACATTTTCTAAACAAAAGTGTCAGAATGTTTACACAGGAGGAATCTGGCCAGCTGGAGGGTGTTCTTCAATAAAAAAATATAACATTAAAGCATTTGTAACTGTTGCATTTAATATAAAAATCCACAAAAGGTAATGACTGGATGGGTAATTGAAAACAAAAGCATCAGCAGTCAGAGAAACGTAATTAAAAGTTAGCAAGGGGAATTCTTGTTGCAGATCTCTAGAGAGCAGAGCTGGAATATGGTATGTATTTTTTCAATACAAAGCAATTACAGGCATCTCCAAATAATAAAAACCCATTAAATGTTCTGGTGTTCTGATTCCTTTTTTGTTATTAGATAATGTTGAAAAGATACAGCATTGCATGCTGATAGCTCTCTACATCTGATAGGAACACTGGGGAGATATAAATCCTTATGTAATCAAATGCTGTATATATTTTTAAATGTACCCATTATGTTTAGTACAGCATCATAAAAATGAATATCCGAACCTGTAAAAACTGAGAACTGTATTTGTCCTTTAAAGAATCAAATTCAGTGCCTGTGTATACGCTGAACAACTCAAAGTGCAGCCAGTACAAGATTTGAAACATCATGAAATAAAATTCGGCCTGTAATATATCACCTAAATTGACTTTTGCAATCTACTGTTGACGGTGACCATATCACCCACCGTGGGAAACTCATCAATCTTTTCTTTGCATTCTGATGAAAACTTTAAATACTCAAAAGTTTATTTTGAAAACAAGGATGTACTGCTTCCAGACTCACTCTATCCAGGCTAATCCATAGGAAATGCTATTTTAAATTTTAAAAAGTTTCTTCTCATTCAAGTTAGTCAAGATGGGTTAAGCTGTTCATAAAAAGAAATTACGGACATAAACAAAAAGTTGATATCAGACTCAAATAATAAAAATTAAAATTTATAAAGAATAGTACAGCAGAGAAAATGTCTTTGGTTTACATTTGGCTTTGGACCGCATTATAAATTGAATGGCAATATGTTTAGATTTTGCAACTATAACTGAAAAAATTATTCTTTAAAGTAAAATATTAGTAAAGCACATGTTAACTACCTTAAAAAAATGGTTTCTTTCTAGATCTTGAAGTAGATACTCATTAGAAATCTTCATTCAGTAAGAATGCATCTGATAGGGTTTTCCTGACATTAGTACTAAGGTTTTGGTATTCAACATTTTTATCAATGATCTGGAAATGAATATAAAATTATAGTTGATAAAATGTGTGGAATCCATGAAGAGCGTCAGACTGGAAGAAAGGAAGTAATGTGATCTGGATCATTTAGCAAGCTTGGATCATTAAAATTTTATTTCACCTTTTCCAAATTCAGAGCTATAAGTTATATAGTAAAGAATGCAGATTTTATTTATGAAATAGAAGCTGCATCCTGCAGAGTAATAATTAAAAAAGACTTAGAGTCAGGATGGAGGGAACACTTGCATTCCTTCTGCTGTCAAGCTATGGCTAATAGAGTGAATATGACCTTCAGGTCTACGAACAGGGAGGAATGAATATAAATAAATGGGTGCTGTTATTTTGTGTAACATCAGTGAGATCAGGCCTCCAATACTGCCTACAGTTTTGATGCCTGTAGTTTCACTGTATTTGCAAATCTGGAGAAGGTAATGCAACAGACATTAAGATGATACAAAGAGAGGAGAATGTAAAAAAAAAAAAGACTGAGAAGTTGCCATCTTCAGAAAATTCTGTTTAACAAAAAAGCTGAATGAAGACAAAATTAAATTGGAAATAGGGCATAGATTTTTAACTGTGATTAACTATTTGAACTGACTATCCAGGGAAATGGTGGATTTTCTGTCCCCTGATATATTTACCCTAAGGCTGGAAATTATGGTTTGGACAAATTATTTGGCTTGGCATGGCAGTAAAAGAGAGAAGTGAAAAGGACAGTGGTATACAAAACAGACTGAAAGATGCAGAGATTTCTTCTAGCATTATATTAAAAAAAAAAAAAAAAACAACCCAACTATTCTTCTTTCCATACTTGTATTGAGAATGACTAAAATAATGAAACACCATAACCAACATAGGGTACACAACTGTGGTCACTGCTAGGCCCAGGCTGTCCAGTCTTCTCCGATGCCTCGGTAGGTGTGGAGTTACCAGAATTATGGAGCTTAGGGGATATTCATCCCTTCTCTGGCACAGCTGTGGGAACTCCCTGTTCTAGTAGGGCTCCCTCAGCTCCTTCAGAGCACATGGCAGCTATAGAAATCACTGCTGTGCAGTCAGAGATTTGTCTTTCTCCTTCTCTTTGGCAGCTCCACATCCCAGTAAGTATGCACACCAATGCTGGGAGGAAGTGGCTTAGCCTGACCCAACTTCAAAACAGAATTGTATCTGTCCTTCTCTGCCTTTCATCAGTTTTATTTCAGTGTTTTAATTTTTAATGGCTTCAGTAGTAAGTGCCAAAATACTTCTGAAGATTAGACTTTTTACTGCCTATCTCTGATCAGAAAGTTATCTAGACAATGAGAAAGGAGAACTCTCACAATTCTTAGAAAAAATTAGGGGAAAGGTTGAACATCTTAAAATAGCTATAAAATCCTCGCTGCAAGGAGGAACTTAAACACGTGGCATAATGTAAGAGTTTGTCATTCTGTCTCATTGCTGTCTTTTTAAATTTTTTTTTGTATTTTGCTGGCTAACAGTATCTCACATATCTTCATTACAACATTTTGACTCTAATAGCTAAAGGAATATTTTATTACAGTAATATGATATTGAGTGAGCTGAACATAAAGGATGTCTGGGAGCAGTGAGGTGCCATTCCTTAAAATTACTTGCTACATAATATGCAATCAGTTCTTCATCTGTACAAATTGTACCATTTGTTCTGCCTCACTCAGCTCATAGCTCATTAGTTCAAAGAATTTGGATATAACTCTTCCCACCGGAAAAAGAAAGATTTTAATCATTTAGCTGTATAAAATGCAATGCTTTATATTTCCTTTGGTGGATAAAATACAGAAATTTTTATATATATATCTGAGAACTTCTGCAGTTAATTATTTCATAAACACTTGACAGTACCCCTTTAACTTTCCAGTTTAAGAAAAAAGTACACATACTAATCATTGATAGAAAAACTGAAAATAAATGTGAAAGCAAATTAAGTTATTTACAATAGAAGTACAGATGCCAACCACACACATAAAGTGGACAAATTAATTGGAACTGACAGTCCACTGATATCCCAAATATGGTCTGCATACATAATGCAGTTTAAAAGTCATAAATTATTGATTTTCTATATATTTTCTAGATATGCTTCATAGTTTTAGCAGCAATAGAGTCATCAATTATAAAACTTACTTCAGAATAATAATGCGTTTATTATTCTTAACCATATCAGGACAGGAAAGGAAAAGTATTGTTCCATTTAACTTCTTAGGAGCTCTTAAACTACCTTTTTGTAAGAGTTAGAACACTGGCCAGCAACTAAAGACAGCAAATTAGGAAGAAAATCTTCAAGAATGTTTCTTTTTTCCATCTTACCTACAAAGTTGTTAACTACATTTGCCAAAAGGAAGTCTTTCATATGTGACTCAGCAAACATGACCAAAATAGTCATTCTTACAAAGAGTTATAAGCCAAATTATTATAGGTATCAAACAGCTGAAGCTCAAATATACATTTTTGCACACTAATTGATCACTCTTCTCTGACTAGACTACCAGTTAAATCATGTTTTCTTCATCCTTTCAGTTCCTGAGGAGTTCTCTCATTAAGTTTAATGGAAATGATAAATGTTCACTTCATTAGACAATACATTTACACTTTAGCCAAAAGGCTTAAGTGTACTACTTGACTGGAGGTATGCATTATATGTCTTAACAAGGAAAAAGACAGTATTTAAGCCCATTACTTAAAAGGGAAAGAGCACAAATTGAGAGGAGGCTGACATCCATGTCGCTTTCTCTAGTTACATTTTCATAAAAGTAATTACATTTCATAAGGTTACAGGTGTGCACGTCACCAGGAAAAGAAAACGGGTTGCAAGTACTTTGAAGGACAGATTCAGAATCAAAAACTATCTTGTAAAATTTGAGTTATAATTCGAAATTATAGTAACAAAGGCAAATGCCAAGTGTCACAAATGAAATTAAATAAATAAAAAATTGGGGAACAACTAGTAGGTAGCAGATTGGGAAGTGAGGTGAATCCCAAACGATTCAAGTCAATAACACAATGCTGCTGCAAAAAAAAGGTTTGTTCAGTATAGAATCTAGTAATGTAACTGTCAGGTCAAAATAGTAAAAAATTGCCCTGTGATGAAACCTCAACTGAGTGCATGCACAGTTTCAAGCTCTGTCATGTAGGAAGGATACAGACATGGGGCAAAGCATTTGGAGGAGAACAAGGAAACACATTCAGAAAACACAGTATCTCAGGGAAAGTTGAAGGAATTTATTCTGGAAAAAAGTGACACTAAGACATGTCTTTCAGTCTGTAAAGAGTGTTTGTAAAGAGTACAGCATTCAGCTATTCATGCTAACGGGAAAGTTTAATTTGCAAAAAAATATAAAATTTAAAGTAAAAGAAAATCCTGTTGGATATTAGGAAAAACCTTTCAAAACTGCCAGCATCAGGAAATTCTGAAGCAAGTTTACTAAGAGACATTGTGTTTAGTTTACTAAGACCTGGTTAGACCGGCTGCTCCCTAATGAGAAGCCACAACCCCAGCTGGAGTCAGAGCTTTTCTTACCCGGTACGAACAAGCCCAATGGGCGGTCAGCTGCCGCAGGGAAAGGCAAGGCAGAAGTCACACAGGGAAGCAGACTTACAAGCCCTGAGGTCTGAGAACTGCTGCGTTAGACAAACAGCTGCATTTCTAAGGCTCTATCTGATTGCCTAAATACGCTCTAGTCTGCTTCAACAAAGTGAGTTAGATTAGATCTGCAATATCTCCAAACAGATACTCTGTGAAACAGATGTCCTTGAGGGCTCTGCTCACCCTACGTGTTTAGGATTTTAGAAGATGTGCATCAGTTATATTAGATTAGACAAAAAAGATAACTCTGCTACCCTTTACAATGATGGTAGATTATACTTTTACATAATCATGCAGAAAGAATATCTCAGCTGTAAAGGCAGTATAAAGTACACCATGTTGTTTTCTAGTTTTAATGAGGAGGAGAAATGTCCTGTTGTATCATAGTAAAGAACCTTTGATTTTATCATTGCACCATTTATGAGCTCTGAAAATACCATTTCACTATACACAAAAAAGCATCTGTAGTTAGAACTATAGCGTGTCCAAGGGAAAATCTGTATCTTCCAAAATATAATTGCAAAGCTTCCTAGCTGCTTGTCCAGTTCTGTAAGCTTGTGTTTCTACTCTGCAGGCTGCCCATAGCCACTTACTAGCAGACAAAACTACATGGGGATCTGCAAAATGACATGTGTTATCATAGAATAAACCAGGTTACAAAGGACTGCAGGAGCTCATCTGGTACGACACCTTGGTCAAAGCACGACTAGCTGCTCAGAGACATATCTAATCAAGTTTTGAATATCTCTAGGAATGGAGAATCCACAACGGCTTTATCTCTCTGTTCTACTACCTCTAAAAATTTCTTCATTATTCCTCTTCTGGAATAATGTCTCATTAAAATAAGACAGTTACTGAACAATTATTAGTACACACCAGTGTGTTTTAACATGCTGGGTTTTTTTTTCCTTTTGCAGGGCTTGGATATCTGGCTCATCAGGAAAGTCAAAGACACCCAACCTTGTCTTTTACAGTCGTTCACTCTTGTGGGTTTACCCACCATATCTTTTGGGGGTATGATAATTAACAATCAAAGGTACCTCCACAGGGCTGCTCATAATAACAATAAAGGAAAACTTTCATCACTCAACATAGCTAAGGCTATCCTTTCGTATTGTTGGGTTTAAATAAGCCTCAATTCCTTAGAGGTAAAGTAGGGAATAAGCTGTGAATTTTAGATTAAATGCAATTCAGCTGTTAAAAGGAACTTTTTAAACCTTTTTTTTTTAATTATTTGCCACTAAGTGCCATCAACCACATTATTATTTGTGAACCATATTGACCTTAATAAAGCCATACATCAGAGTAATATAAATCACAAATTTTGCCCAATTTGGAAGTCAAGCCACAATTGCACTAGATTACATAAACTCAAGGTTGCTGTCTAAAAAATTTTCTAAATATCCTGTTTCTGGGGTCCTGTTTTTGTAAAGAATGCTGGCACACACTGAATTGTACACTGAGTCAGCGGGAAAACTCACAATGTACAAAGCTAAGCATATGTCTATAATTCACCCTAGCATCTGGACCCAATTCAAAACAATGCATTGCATTTATTATATAATAGGGAAAGAGAGGGAGAGAGAGGAATCACGCACGTTGTCAGAGTTTGTAAGTGTCTACAATTCAATAGTTTAAAAAAAAAATGTTTTTGCCTATGATTGTAAATAATAGTCTCTCACTTTTTTACTAGCACATCCGTTTTTGTTTGTCTAATAGATAGGTAGCATCCAATATGCACCTTGAGGAAGGATTTCAGAGATGGTAGTATCGCCAAACAGTGAAATAGTTACAATAAGAAACTCTGTTAGCTTTAAAAAATAAAATAATAAAAAAAAAAAGGAAAAGTTGAGGAAGAAATAAGTGAGAAGAGTTGTTGTAGCTTAATTAACAGAGGGATGGACAGTGAAATCTCAGAATACAAAAGTCACTGTAAATGTTTTCTCATTTTAGGGAGCTTCTCAGTGAAACACAAGACAGAAAGGTATTGAACTGATGTTGAAGTTTCTGCAAAATAGTGCTCACAGATTTCAGCCTGGGACTTCCCTGAGAGAAAATGTACACGTGAAACAAGCAGACGGTCTGAGCCTGTGAAGTGGATCTAAAACATTAGTGATGTTTCAAAAGTTACTGCATATGTGTAAAATAATAGTATTACATATTAAAATGCATCCTTGGCCTCATAGACAAAACGTTGGAGAAACAGAAAAGATCTTCAAAAGCTGGTCAGAATTTCCAATTCCAATTTCAAAAGTGAACATATCCGGATATGGTAGCCATAACTAATGGCGAGAACATGAGAGTGGGAATCCAGTCTTCTGAACTGTATGCCCTGGTATTTATGAGCATAAGCATGTATTTTAATTTCCTATAAACTCATTTATAGATCTGAAAATTGTGGAGATGGACCATTTAATACAACTGAGGTATTTAAATAAAGTGAGCTCTATTTCAATTGCTTTCTTCTGCAACAGTATTGTTATTACTGTCCTGGGTAACAGGACAGTAAAGCACAAATGGCTTTTGGTATTTTAAGGCCTATTCCATTACCAAGGTTTATGCTTGTGCTCCCAACACTTTCACTGAAATAATACAACACTTGCCTTTGGCGTCCACAGAGGTACAAACCAGTTCAGTGTATGTTTTCTGACAGCTGTATAAACAAATATTAAATAATATGGGAGGGGGGTACAGCATGTAACAGAAGTATTACACAGGCCTTGTCACTACTAACAAGCACACTGCTCTTCCAGGATGCTTATAATTTTTCATTCCAACTGTACTGGCATGACGAGTCTTTGGAAGAAGCAGATTTATTTTTAAAAAAAACTTCTAATTTTTAATTCTCTGGCAGGCAAGAGAGAGGGATCTTCAGGTTGTTTATTAAAGTAAAATAATCTAGAGGTGAGAAGGAGGGTTTGGGTATTTTAGGAGGGTTAGCATAATTTTACAATTTACATAAAAAAGACATATTTTATGTTCTTCCAGAGGATACTGTCTTAGTACTGCAACCAGGTAGATAATTATTTCTTTTGCTCAGAAAGCACTGGTCCATGCAACAGCAATGAAAGTTGCTGTTTCAAATCTTGCTTAATGACCCATGGTATAGAGAAAAGGTTATCAGGAACTTGCTACTGTCATTTAGGGGGACTATTGCAAAAATATACTTCAACATATGAAGTGTAAAATAATTCCAGGCAATTCTTGCTGGATAATAACGTACAAAGTAATTTGCAGTCAGTTGTTATTTGGCATCTCTCCTGGGCTCAGTACTCAAGCAAAGTTCCCATAGTATCATAGAATCATGGAATGGTTCTAGAACTCTAAAGTTGGAAAGGACCTTAAAGAGTTCCAACCCCTCTGCCATGGACAGGGACACCTCCTACTAGACCCGGTTGCTCAAAGCCCCATCCAGCCTGGCCTTGGATTTCTGAGGGAAACAACTAGCTAAGACTGTGTTCAGTGGTATCTGCAGATTAAGCAGAATTTATTCCATTAAATCCTGTACTTCATAAAACACTTTAATATTGAGCATAAAGCACAAGCTAGACTTATTTCAAATAAAAACAGAAAAGCTTTCAAATACAGAAATAATATAAAGGTTAGCTATTACATAAGTTGCCACTAGGTATGACAATTTGTAAAATTAAAAATTATTTTAATTGATGAAAGAAGTACTGTCTTTACATGTTTTGCTTTAATATATTCTCAAATTACACAATATGGATTTTTCTTTAGTCTTTTGTAAAATGGTATTTTCTGCATTTTCCAGCATTTAATCAATAACACCCTGCTATTACTGTTGGCCTCTTTTGTAGAGGAGATCAAACTGGGATTCCCTCCAGAAATATAATTCCTTAACCTTAACAGAATTCCTTAACTAGCAAGAGGGCAATTCTTAGTGTTCTCGCTTCCAGCTGAAAGAGCTGCCTCTGCTGCCCTGCAGAATGATGAAAGTGATCAGAGCACAACCGCACCTCAAAAGGATTCCAAAAAGTAACTTGTTAGTATTTTTATGTTCTTTTTTTGGGGGGGAGTGAGGGGGAGGATGCAAAAAGAACATCCTGAACTTGCTGTCTCGCTCCACTCTTCTGTCCTTAGGATGAAAACAGAGAAATTGTTCTGTAGGCCCCATCTCCTAGTCAGATTCTGACACTCTTTAAAAACTTGCATACATTCCACAGTTTTATTTATTATGAAACTGAAGAAATATAAATTACAAAGTTTTATTTCATTCTTTGTGGCAGCTCTCTCTTAGAACTGAGAATCCGATTCTCCAAGTTTAAGAATGTCTTTTTAATTGCACTGAGAGCTGCTCTTTTCAGGTATTTAGCTATTCCTCTCTGTTCTGGAAATTCATATTTAGTGAGATAAAGAGGAAAACAGGTATTTTAACAAATAAATATCCAAAGGTATGCCCAGCACCACTGTGGTACTTGCCAACATAATAAAAGGTGCCAAAGCTGGTATGATCAATAACCTATCAAATGAAGATTTTTTAAAAAAGTATTTTTTTAAAAATGCCCACATGTAATACAAACAGGAATATTATAAATGCTTCAAAGCCTACTTCAGAAAAAAGGTTTAGTTTATAGTTTACTATAAAATGGAAACTAGTGCATAATCTAAACAATATGATTACACCTTACCCTCCCAGCAGTCTCCAGTAAGTTCATAGTGTGACTTCATCAGTCACCAATCAGAAAACAGAAACCTAAGCTACAGTATGGCTTTTATTGCATACCTTGTCACTGATCTATTATAATCATGAAGGCCTGTTATGCATCCTGACATAACTGGGCATTAATAAAAACAGAGCTGCATTAGTTCTGCCTTTACAGATGTTTCTGGAATGCATTGGTATTATTTTGGCATGCTATTTTAAATTGAAGATATGTGCTCTGCCATAATGCAGTTGAATTTTTCTTCATATAAACCACTCATGCTTAAGAGAGCTCTAGGTAAACAGAAGTTGAAGTGGTTTGTGCAGCAGGTACCAGATACTACAAAGAGTTTAAAGTTAGTCTCTTTTATGTTCCAAATTAACAGAAGATTTTTCTTTTCCACTGTATAGATCATGCCATTCTCCTTCAACACACTGTGGAGTTTCCACTTTGCTGTCAGTGGCAATACACTCATATGCTTTCTCTTAAAAGCTTCTTGATGAATCCTAGTTTTCTTCCTCCATAAACTACTGAATGCTATCAGGCAATCATATAAGTATTTTGTGCACATTAAAGATGTACAAATAATTTGCAGATTCCAGCATCAAAGGCCCTGTTTTAAGATTTTCTTGAGAAGGGAATGAGGCTTTATCTTAATCATCTAAAAATGTAGTTATATCTGCCTTAAGTACACTACGATTTTAATGTTCAACTCATTATACATCTTTCCCTAGCAAAGACAAAGCTCTTATAATCAGGGTACCAGCAAGAGTCAATATAAAATGTTTTATTCTAATTCATTTTGGCTAAGTTCTGGTTATGCAGCTGACTCTTCAACCTGGCCACAAATACTTGGTCCATGGCTTACTTTATTTGTGCCAGTAACATATTAGGAACCCCACCACAGTGTGGCTTGGAGAGAGTAATGGTACATCTCAACGTACCACAACAGACCTTGAATGACAGTTACACTGTCACTGTTTCCTGTTTTCCAGTGGTACAGTATCTATTAAAATTTATGTTGTTTGGAATCTGGACATTGCAGATTAAGGCATGGATCACTGTGGCAAGTCCACTGCCAAAAGAAGCCAAAATATTTTTCTGATTAGCCATACCTAGAAAAAAGATTGTATCATTTGTCCACCTGAGATGGACAGCAATTGCGCACTAATAAGCTGCACAAGTTCTTAACTACAGTTGATTACGAACAGAAAAATATTTAATTGGTAAAGAAAACAAGCTTTAAAGATATATACAATGACAAAATGCAAGGTATTTCTGGTGCAGAAGGTGCAGATACTGTGTTTCAGTTCCGAAAGACCTCTCATTTAGTAACTTTCATCTCATCAGTTTTAGGCTTTAGCTCATCTGCCTGCATCTAAATTCCCAATCATAACAGCTGCTGGCAAAAAGCAGAATTATAGCATCTGAGACTCTGAATGGAAACATTTTCAAATCCCATAGTGTAATTTGTTCTGGTGAAAATTATAGCTAGTGGCAACTCCAGCAGTTTGTCATAATAATAAAAAAAAAAAGCTATTCACAAAATCCTGAACTGACAGACACAAATCTGGTGATGCTCCACTGGGAAACACAACAGGAGTTCTGGTCTTCATTTTGTAAGCTTCTACTGCAGATTTTCTGTACTTTCTCAAAACATTCCTGTGTTACCTCAAGCCGTACAAATTTTTATTGACAACTTGTGAAGGATGCAATAAGATGCCTGTTATTTTTGTAAGTCCTAGGCCTTATGGCAGGTAAGGAAAGTCCATTTGATGCTCTCCCTTGCTAAAAGTTGTTCTTTATTCTTGTTACCAGATAAATCTACAATATAGTATAACCTCGCCACCAGTGTTTTCAGAAGTGGTTATATTTCACTTTTTGTTTAATTTGGTCACATTTTTTGAAAGCGAATTTGAAAGACTAATACAGTGATGAAAAAACTTCATTTCCCCTTCTTTTCTGCTACAAAACACTTTTTTGAAAGCATCATCTGTACTGTAGCCATAGCACATAATTCAGATCTTCAAATAATTTATTTGCCATTTGTTGAAGCACGGTTTTAGTCAGCATTACTTTATATGCAACTTAAATAGTACGTTCTACATTGGATTTTGCAAAAAAGCTTTAAAATAGCAATAGACTTTCCCTTTGGAAAAGAAGTGCTGTCTGCTTGTTTTCTTCTTGCAGAACATACTTCATATGATTCCTATCTACTATGTGTTTTCATTCTCCAATGGGAATACGCCCTTGTTGGGACTGGTTTAAAGACATGGGATGCAACAGTTTCATTGGAGTTGGCTTTCTATTCTCTGCTTCACTGCAGTGATAGCCCTGGTAATGACATCAATGTGTGTACGTATCCTAGCTCTGTATAAAGTATGCTTCATTTCCTCTGATTTTTCCAAAAGAAAACTCAGAGTCATAAAAATGAGGAATGTTTTTTTCTTGATATGGAAATCTCTAAAATCCCTAAGAACAGTTCAGATGTGACAGATTATGTTAAATAGTTACATGGTCTGGGTAAATTAGCAATATGCAAAACAACTAAGGAAAAAATATCCTGGGTTAATCATTTTTTATTAAACACAGAACTACATGCAAGAAAAACAACCAGTATTTTGGCCCCTGGGTTGTGATGGTGCACAGCTCTGTGCAGGTTTGCACAAAGAAATCTGACAAATCAGAGAAGCAGGAGTAGGCTGCCTTTCCTTGCACCACTTCGCATCATTCCCTCTGGCATGGTGGCAGCATTTGCGCTTTTCAAAAGAATACCCTCTTTGAAGTCTGCCATATCCAGACATATCAGACACACATCTAAACCAGATAAAGAGATAAAGGAGGGTAAGCAACCTTCTTCCTCAAAGGAAGACCTTCCTCTGTTATATCCCATTCATGCAGTTCTGTCTCAAGGACTCTTTGTATCCTCAGAATTTTTCCTGCACTGTCATTTCCAGGAAGAAAGATCAGTGACATGTATGATAGGGGACACAAGTTTTTGAAGAGTCTGCATTTTTTGCAAGGACAATCAAAGAACCATCTTGCAAGTTCCACTCCTATCACTGAGAAATTACTTCTAAACTACTCCTAAAATCCCCTCTTTGTGTATACTCACTCTGTCTTTAATTTCCTTCCCTCTTTATGAGAACACATGCAGTTTAGGCCTCACTTAAAACAGACCCTAGTGAAATTTTCAGTCTTTTTGTTAAATTTTGAACAGAATTTGTATAATGCATGCAGGTAAAAAAAAGGAGCTCTATTTCTCAGACCAGAGATAGGCTGGAATATATAACCCTACCAGCTGCCAGTCCCAAGTTATACAATTCCGTTTTCAGAAATGGCTGTTCCTAACATTGCTTTGCTTCCATTTGCAGAGAAATCCATGTGCAACTTCAACTATGTTGGTCTGTATTGTGTACGCTGCGTGTGCTTGCTGACCAAAGCAATCATTGTACTTGTCATTCAAGTGCCAGAAGCTTGGTTTTTCAGTCTGCACATGGGCTTTTTCCATCATGTTAGTAATCTTTTACTTGTTAATCACATTGAGAAGACTGCTGTTAAAGTAGAGTACTGTGGAGCTACCAGATGTATGTGCACAGAACTTCCAATGCCCTCTAGTGTTTCTTGCTTGCAAATTAAAATTTGTAGTCTGAAAATTTGTGAGCATGGTTGGTTAGTTGCATTTTAAGTCCCTCTGTGGATGCTGAAAACAAAACCATTGTAAATACAGCCATATCACGAAGATAAAAGATTCAGTAAAACTGTCCTCAATTGAGATAGACTCTGGAATGTTTTCAGTGTTTGAAATTAAAAAAGGGAAAACCAGGACCCTCAGCTTCTCTTGTGAACTGTAAGACCCCATTTATTGGTAAACCCATGAGTGCAGGACACGCTTGCACAAGAAAAGTGATGTATCTATGGTCACATAGTGAAAAAGAAGCCATGACACTACCTATAGCTAAGGAGTGAATCTTCGGAGGTTTGGGGCACAGGATTAGATAGCTCTGTCCCTGCAGTGCCACAGTCTCCTTTCAGCTGTGTGATCCAATGTACTGGATCAAGATGACCAAGTGCATCTGCTATAGGGAGGAAATTGAATAAGTAGGAGACTATGTCAGATCAAAGTGCCTTGATAAGATGGAAGGCAAACAAGTAGCTGAGATTTCAGAGTCCAGAAGAAATGAAAGTTGCACGATAGTTTGACTAGAATTGCATTATCTCAGTAAGAGAGAGCATCCTGTTCTTAACAGCTCCATGATCGTCCTGATTTTTACCTATGTACACACTAAGAAACACCATGGATGCTGGAAGACAACAGGCAATCAATCCAAGACATGACACCATGTATTTATAAGGTTCTCTCCCAAATGACAGAAACCAGAAAGACTACCTTCACATCAAGATTTTGTCATCTCGCTAGCAACTACATAGGAAATAACTATTTTTAGAGCTATAAATGCTTTGATTTCCTGATATGAAGCACAGCATAATGTATCATTACAGTCCTGTGCCCAAGATGACCAGGTTTGATCATGCTTTTAGGGTCAAGCAACTATCTCATACAGTGTCGCTTTAATTGTGTAAGCTTTTGGCTTGGTAATTGAGAGATCTCTACCCCCCTGTTGCGTGCACTCATGAAGATATGCCCTTAGAATCTCTGTACGTTAGCCTGCTGGTCAGCGTTTTCTAAACATAAAGGTGCTTAGTTCCGCCTCATTAATCTGAAAAATACTAATTTTAGTTGTTTTTAATACTTCAAATACTTGGAATGAAACAAAACAAAAATTCCAAAACAATGTTGTGACAAACTCACAAACAGTCCCCTAATCATTTATGACAGTTAACCTGTCAATAACAGGTTAACAAATAAACATTGGCTTGTTTATTTTATGAACGTATTGGTGTTTATTGTAAGGATGTATTTGTTTTATAAAAATAATTTTCTTACTTCAGAAAAAAGTGTACGCAAGTCATCTTCAAAAAGTAACATAACCAAAACAGAGACACACAAAGCGGTGTTTATGAGACAACGTGATCATAATGTTACTATCTTTCACTGAGGAGGAACGAATGGTAAACTACAACACAGAAAAACAAAGCATCAAGCAGAAATAAACCTTCTTGTTCTTTCATGTTCTTCCCAGTAAATAACAGTCAACACCAGTTAACCCTTTAACCAATATATACAGTTTTATGGCAATTAGTCATCCAGTAGCTTCAGCGTTCAATACTATCACCAGGAACAAAAATAGGCTCAGTGCTTTTCCCAAGTGGTTCTATTTACTGTTTAAGGGCAAGGTAGGTTAGGTGAGAGGCAGCAAAGCTTTGACGGAAAGGTTTTCTTTTCAGTTTTAATGTTGAGATGTTGGATTCCTTTTATTGTTTGTGCAGTCTTCAGAATCAGAAAGCCTTAAGAGCGACAGGGCAGCTGGAGACTGAAATCTAAGCTATAATTCTAGGTAGCTTCAAGACGTAGCTGGGATTTAGGGTCCCTGCTGGGATGTCACGTACAAAAGATTTTTTTATACTTTTCAAGGGGTTCAGTCGAGGACTGTATAAATATCAAGCAGGAAATAGATGACTTAAAAACAAGACACTATCTTTAATTCTCTTATTTGCAGAAATATATAATACCTAGAAAATGAATTTTTAGGGATACATCATCAGGCACTTAACTTCTATTGATTTTGACAGTTTTGATGCATTTAAAGTCCTAATCTCAATTATGCTTTAAATTCTGAGCACCATGAGGAAGCCCAGAAGCAAAGAATAAGATCGGTAAAGTTCACTTTTAGCTGTAGTTCTTCATCATCTTCGAATCTACACCAGCTGAAGAAAAGTCTAGAAATCAGGTTTTAATCAATAACTTTTTACACATCCAGAATGTTTAAGCTACAAGAAGAACTTTTCAAAAAGACTATAAAAACTGGTAAGTAATGGATACAGATTTAGGAGGGGGAAAAAAAAAAAAAAGTGAATATAAGAAAGCAGGGCCAGAAAGCATTAATAGTAGGAGTAATAATAAAGTTATGTCCCTGATCATTTGACCTGAAATCGTGATTGTGAAAGGCGGTAGTTTATCCATACAGTAATAGTCTCAAAAAAGTAATTGGAATTGATCGTAAAAACTTTTGTTCAGCACCAGGTGGTGCTATTCTGCTTTTTTTAAAAATCTGTGAACTACTAAAATATTTACATTTTAAAAGAATAACCTCTGATTAAAACTAAATGAGTGAGAAAAGTACCTATTTTCTCAAGCTATACATCAGTTGTGACTGCTTTCAGTGGCATTTCTATATTTAACAAGCAGAGAATTCTCAGCACACCTGATAGGAAAATTTAAAACGTCTTTAGCTTTTAAAATAATCCTACTTACCTTATAATTAAACTAGTTATACAAATTACTTAATCCATAAAAATTCTACATAAGGTTTTTTGAGAGTTTTACACGAGAAAGAAAGTTCAGCTTACTCCAAAAGTGCCAGTTGCAAGACGGCACATACAAAGTATGCGTATTTGCTTGTAAATTTTTAAATTACAGACAGGCTGCCTAATCAATACTCCATAATTTTCCTTTCCTTCATAGTCAAATAAGTTTAATACACAAACTTAATATTGCTATTATATGAATATATGACAGAATTATTTTTGCCATTTCAATGATGTGACATAAACTGCATTGTCAGCCCCAAACATTAATTAGCAGAAGTTCTTTAAAAGTCAAAGTATTTCAAATAAAGCTTTTGCAAACAAAACCATAACACAACAACATCACGCTGCTCACCTTGGATGAGACAGGCAAACAGGCCTACTGCTACGTGAAGGAAGAAAAAAGACGGAAGGAGTGAACTAGCTGAACAGCAAAGTCGTTGCCTCCAGAAACTCAGACGAGTCCAGAAGGTGGGGATAAGAGGGAGAGAGAACCTTAAAATCAATTCTAGAAAATAAATCTGGGGTCAAAGTTCAAGGATTTTTTTATTATTTAGCATGTTTGCCAGATATTCTTATTCTTTGCCCAGATGTTCATGTAAAACGTAAGTTGCCCCTTTTTATGGTTCTCATCTATTTCTCAGAAGACCAGATGATCGCAAACAGTATTTACAGACAAATTTACAAGACCTTTATCAGCTTCAGTTTAACAAAATCTAATGATGTTTTATCAGTCTTTGCAGTATATCAATAATCTAATAATTTTTAGGATAGCTTTTTCAATTAGACTTAGACTCCTCATTAGTACAAAAAAAATCTTAGAGGAAGTAATAGGAATCCAGCAAATTATTCGAAAGGTCATGAGGTAGCAACATGTTGCCACCTTATTCCCACTATTCTACCAACTGAAAAGTCTTTGCAGAGGGGAACTGATAGATTGATATGAGTGACATCATTCTATGCTGCTCTTTGTCACTTACTCCTTGGACTAATGGTTTACTTGTGGACTATTAATTCTTATTTCCTGGGGTTCTTGTATCGCTGACTTCACCAGTTTGTCAAAAGCATTGCCTTTGTGGCCACTTTTGAAGAGATCCCAGAATTACAGGAAATTTGTTTGAAAAATAAACTTTATTTTCCCTCTTGCTGCTGGAAGGATGAACTGAAGGCAGACACAAGGACACACGCAGTATTTAGCACCCCTGCACTCTGAGAAGGACAGATCATTAAACTCAGCATAGCAGAGCTAAACCTTCTGCTCTCTGCAGCGTAGTGCTGATGTAACACAAATGACTTAACAAGACAACACCTTGGGGAACCCAGCTTTTTCCATACAGACAGAAAAAAAGGAGCTATTCTTTAAGTGATGCAATAACACCAAAATCTCTGTGTGTGCTTTGTTTTGGTTTTTTTTTTAATATGCATCTAGCCTCAATTAGAATAAAAAGCAAATCCAGAAGCAGTGTCCATATTTGATCCTGTCAGAAGTGAAAAGTATAATATTGCTTATGCTTCCTATAATATCGACAGCTGGTTGTGGAAAGGAAGCAGAGCCTGGAAACATCTCCTTGGCACAAACACCCTACCAGCCCCCCTCCTCAATCCTTTTGACGCAGCAACAGACAAGGAGTAGCAGCCTGAGTATGCATCTTTTGGTGAGTGAGAGTCTATCCTGTTATCTGACAACAAATATCCTCTCCACAAGCTTGCCATCACTATCCACCATTAATCAGCAGAAGATCAAGTAATACTAGAAATAAACCACTATAGGCTTGAAGAATGTTTCTGTATAGAGTGGCGGAATTTATGCATATTCACTCTTTATGGGTCAGGATTCTGAAGAACTATATTCACTAATGCAAATCACTACTTTTTACTAATCTTTGCAGTTATTCTTAAGTTTTTAAGATAATAGAAGCATATTTGTGAATGAACCCACTTACCAGATAAGGCATTGTAACACAGCACTGAACAACCCAGTGCAAATTGATCAGTTTCCTTCATGGGTTTTCATCCCTTGTGGTAATGTATAGCCCCTGCTTGCCTACTACATCCAAAGATAAACCAGCTCCTATTTAAAAGTAAAAGGTAAACTACACATTTTCCAAGCAGATGGAAAAAAAAATAAATCCTTAGGCTGCCAAATCTCAAATCTGTTTTTTCAGATGAGTAGAAAATGTGGTCTCTGGATCCCTTCAGTTACCCTAGCTTGATGCAATAGATACGTGAACTTGACACTCAGCTGCCACAGTTCATAGCTTGGCATAAGAAAATAAATGAAAGTAAAAAGGGGGCTTAAATTAGTATGCTGGACTATGAGTTATAGCTAGTAAAATGCATTCTCAGTGCCTGTTCTGCTGCCTGTTACAGAGGTAGTTTCATAAGCAAAGAGGTGAGGAAGAATAGCCAGGAAACTAACCTTGTGCTCAAACAACAATTTGTCATAGCCCTTTGGGAACTGAGTATAGTTTGGGAACTGAGTACAGTAAGGTACAGCCTCCCTTACTCATAGGTATAATCAAGCAGGAAAAAAAATAGCTTTTTCTATGAATTTATCACCATGTTATGAGCAAAAATGATCTAAAAGAGATAAATCCTCCAAATCCTCCCTGCTCAGCACTCCTACTTTCCATTAAATTCTTACAATCTTGTCACAACTTTTGTCTTACCCAGATTGAGTCACAGTCACTTTCATTCAAGCCTCATATTTAACCCATCCTGGGCCAGCAGCCGACAGCAGCCTACAGTTGCTACTGCTAGGATATCAGACTAGGAAGCATGTGCTGCCTCAAGAGGAAGGGACTGATTAATGACCACCTATTATTTGCCCCTTCAAATTCAGTGCAACGAATAGAGTCTCTTTGAAAGATTTCAACTATCCTCAGAGTGCTAACATCACACAGCTAATGATATAAATGACAAATCATACGTCTGATAACAATAACCTGATTTCCATCTTGAGCAGCCAATGAAAGCAGATTAGTCTTTGGTCCCTAGGCACACTAAAACTTACTAGCCAAGTCAGAGAAGTCAAAGATCTTCAAATATAGCAAAAGTAGCTTTACTACCTCTTTCAGTCTTTTCCAAAAGGGCATTGTGATTCAAAAACTTCTGAGACTGTCAGCATAGGAAATACTTTCATCATCAAGAGCCTAACAACTGTTTCTTTAAGAAAAAAACAACACTACAATCTCAGAAAGAGATCTCTGTCATACGCATAGCATCATAATCCTTTGCTATATCTTTTTTTATTATTATTTTATATCAGAAGCACCAGAATTGCTCTTAAACAAAGCAGGAGGGCTTTCACAAGGCAGTTCAACTGGCAGTAAAAGTACCACAAACGGAAGGGGAGCCCAGGCATACTGCAATTATTTTGTATGCAGAGTGCCTGTTAAAATTCTGGTTTGTTGTCATTGCTCTGTTTTTAACCTGGTTAAATTTCCTTCTTCCTCAATCCCTAATGGTTTTGTTTCTCTGCATTACAGAACTTTTTAATCTTTCTCCAGTTGCATGTATTTCATTAGATTCAGGAAATATGCTGTAATGCCATGTTCTCTATATGTAGTTAGAGTTAAATACAAGATCTGACAGACTTCAAATGGAACGGTGACCCTCCTTTTTCTGTCGCCTGCTGCGCCATGCTAAAATATTGCAGAGAATACAATGAAATGGCACTTTGTACTTTAGTGAAACTTCAATCTGTGAGACTCAACTAAAATAATTCTTGTAAAAGCCAAAGGTTGGGGGATTTGCAGAAGTTGTGTTAGAGGATTACTCCTAACTCAGAACTCTCTTTAACTTAAGAAACTTATGTGCAGCTTAGGAAAGATAAATATATCCAGGAAAAAAAAAATATGGCTCGGAAAGTATCCACTGTAGCACTTCCGAATTTCTGCTCCTCGTTAATTTTCTAGTTGTGTCACCCATAAATATTGAGCCTAGGCACACCAAAGGTGGTAAAAGTTGTAATTCATATCTAGAAAAACATTCTATTTGATTTTAGAATTAGTAATTTTGCCTGTTTATCAGCAGCATGGTGCTGGATCTGTCATTTCATAAGCTACACAAAACCTAAGTCACCTTTTTTAATTTTGGCATGTTTTGAGGCTCTCTTTATTTATATTAAAATGTTCTAGTTCTGCTGAATTGCAAGCAATTCTGATAAAGATCTTCACAATCCGTTTTAAGCCCATGTAAAAGTACAATATTAGTAGCAGATGATATTATTAAGCTCAGCATTAGGTCAATAGCTGTAAGAAACACAAAAAATGTTCACTCACAAGAAGGAACCCAGGGACAAAGAGAAACTGACAAGCATCTTGGAAAGGCCTTCTGGCAATGCAGTGTCATTTTGATGGTAATATTTGGTAGTTTTGTTGTTTTCTACCAGTAAATGCCAGAAGTAGAAGTGGGGTTTGTGTTGTCCTAAGCGAACTGGGAAAACACACCCCTGTTGTGTACAAAATTAAACATCTCTGCTCCCTCAGGGAATAAGAATAACACTAAGAGTGAAAAAAAATATAGTGAAGTAATGCGGCTTTTTGCTCTGCTGCTGTTACATAATGCTGTTCTGAAAACCACATTGTGCAGGACTGATGGGAATCTAGCGGTCCAGATAAGTTGCTGAAGTCCCAGATCTACATGAAATTCTAGCCTAAAATTTATAGCCTCAGTATGCGTGTGTAGGCTCTTTTGCCTCTCATTTGCTTGGGGAAAATACACACAAGTACTAGCAGCTCTGGCTCCTAATCGTGCTGCTGTCAGATGCTGAGCTGCCAAAGGCTGATTAGCTCAAAGAGCAGTTACAAAATACTTTTTGATTAATCAATGCTAATTAAAGCATCATCAGATCATCTTTGCTTTTTCTTTCTTTTTTTTTTTTTTTAAATTCAGCATGTAGACAAGAGTGAACACACAGTTTAAAATGACCTGCAGTGTCTCTTCTACACTTTCATAGGGCTCAGTTACCATAGCAGTCAGGCTGTGAAGACACAAAACTAGCTATCACTATGAACAGGAGGAAAAATTCTAACCTTGCTATCTGATCCATACTTCCAAGAACATTGGTATGCGTAATATTCTAAGCTTCAGCTCACACACTGCCCACTGGTGCAGGCACCCGGAAACATGGATTGTGCCTAAGGGGTTTCTTAGAGTGATGGGTATACGACCACTGTGCAATTTCCATCAGCTTTCTGAAATCAAGCTGTGGGTATTGCAAGTTCTTCTCACGGTGCCCACTGTGGAAGCATTATGCTTATTTTGATACTCTACATCTCAAGCTCCCCCAGCCACTGCTACTTACACCCAAAATCCTGGCATACCCTCAGCTTCCCTAGCACCACAGCCCTGGTGCTGAAGATTACGACAAAGGTTTTATGGTCACAACCCTAGACAGCACTGCTGCTGTTGCTTACCTCAGTGGATGACAGTGGTTCCCATGTCTTTGACAGTAGTAGATTTCAGAGGAAATTGACCGTCTCTTAAAATTTCGACCTGGTATCAAAGAAAGAAAGCAAGCAGAATTTTAAAAAAGCAGAAAATGGTAAGATACTTAAATTTTCAAGTCAGACTAGTTGGTGAGAATCCCAGTCACAGACTCATGGTGATTATGCATTCAACCTTTCCAAACTGAGCTCTTGTCACCGTCTACTCAAGCCAAAGTCTTCAAGACAGCTAAAGCTGTTTCTCCATGTAGTGGCCAACATCCCACGGAGCTGGGTGCTAAAATGGCTTCCAATTTGCTATTCATTCTGTATCACGCTAATGTTCCTCCTCTTTATGGTATTTCTGGGAAACAACTTCATTGTTGTGTTGCTATAATTATCTCAGACACAGTAACTGAGAGAAACTAAAACTGATGCTCTTAATAACCGATTGCAAGACCTTATTAGCTATTGATCTTAAATCACCTATAGAAGAAAATATGGAGGAGATGACCACACCTTGAAAAATTCTAAACGTGAGAGAAAACCTATTGCTTTGTAAAAGGGAGCAGAGAACATAAGTGATGGCAATTCGCGGGTAAGAAATAAAAATAGCAAAGGTTCGGGTCACACCACTTTTATACATTCACATCCCTGTTCACTCAATATACTGAATTTTGCAGATGGGAAACCAGTAAGGAGTCCTGTAATCAGCAAGCATCTGAAAGCGCTTGTAATCACTGTTTTGTGAAACCGGGAAACAAAGACTGGATTAGGTTTTGTGAGACTGATAATTTTTCATATTAACACTTAAGGAAATAGAATCAACTAGGCAATTCCATTATTTTAACCAACAGGAAAATATGTGAGGAAGAACTATTTTCTCACATAATGGGAGCTGGGGATGCAGCTCTGGGGAAAAAAAAAGTCTACAGCTGTAGTTAGGAATGATTTTACTGCGTTTAGATGAAAGTTGCGTTTTCAGGGTTTGCTGGCTCCTGAGAGAAACACCACCCTGCAATCTATCGCGCGATGCCCCCCCCCTCGGCGGCCGGTCAGAGGTCTGGGGCAGACCCCCCCGGCGGGGGCAGGCAGCAGCAGACCATGGCCTCGTGGGGACCGCTCCCGCCGTCTCCCCCCGCGGCGTGGGACGCGTTTCCCCCGTGCCCCGCGGCGTGGCGCCGGCGGGCTCTAGGACCGCGCGGGAGGCGCGGCGGAGGCGGGCGGGTTGAAGGGCTCCCACCTGCCCGCTGCTGCCCGCAGTCCGCGGGGCGGGCGATGAAGGGCCCGCG
>VXAK01003431.1:5575-26983 GCA_013399435.1 Arenaria interpres | reverse complement strand
AGCGGAGCCCGCCGAGGAGGCGGTGGGTGGGCCGCGGACCGAGCGGGAGCCCCGGCCCGTTGCTGTGTGCGGTGCCGTGCTGGGTGTACCGGCGGAGGCGGCGTTGTGCTGTGTGAGGCTGAGCCCTCCGAGCGGGGTGGGGAGCGGCAGCGTTAGCTCAGCCCCCGGGCTGACCCCTCTGGCCCGGCCGGGCGCTGCCTGAGAGGCAGAAGGGAAAGGGAGACTTGCCTCCCGTAATTATAAATGCTTGAGCATGAGCCGTGCGGTCTTCCCGTTTTAGTGGGCTGCCTTTTGGGAAATGGTAGGCGAGGTGACAACTCTTTAATACCAGTACATACTTTAAAGTCATATATGCGACCACTGGGGTTTTGCTTTGTTTTGGTTTTTTGTTTTTTTTTTTTTAATTGATATAAAAATTTATCCTCCATCTGTATCCTGCATTAAAGCAACTCTGCTTGACAGTTCAAATGTGTATTTCCAGGGCTAATCGATGGCATCTTATTTGGCATGTTATTTTCATTATGTAATGCAGCGAAGAAGATGATTTCAGTGGGAGAGGTCTGAAGCATGGTGAAGTATGCTTTATTCTGTAGTTGTCCCATATCTCCTGCTCAGTGAGAGACAAAGCTGTTGGATGTATACCTACCTTATTTTGTTCCTATGTTTATAAGCCAGAACTCGAATGTAATACATTTCTGCCTGAAGCAGTGCTTTTTTTTTTGCTTTTTTTTTTCTTTTGTGTGTGTTTGGGTTTTTTTCTTTTCTGATTCTTTTATCTGAAATGCCTTTATACGTGTTCAGAGGATAAAGCTGTGTTCCACACTTTTCAACACGGAACTGGGTGTATAATACTGATGGATAAATTGAAGCACATCTCTTCTATCACTGCATCGACAGAAATGTGAAGCTTTAATTTTAGGTCCCAGTGGTTTCCAGCCTTCTGAGTACAGAAACAAGAGGTTGAGGTGTGACTTGTAATGAAAAGGGGGGGAGACACAGAGTGTCTCACAGTTTTGCAAAGTGACAGGTACAAAGAAAGGTCTCAGCTCCTTTAAGATTATGGCAGTTGTTCCTCTGTAGATGATCTGTATGTGGTTTTATAATCAGACGTATTTGATTAAATTCAAGAAAGAAAAGCTTTGGGAATGGTTTTCTGAATTAAAAGTTACAGACTTCCAGAATAAACTTCTGACAGTTGAAACTGTGCTGCTTGATACCACAGCTAATGTGGACAAACCAAGACACACCAAGGAACGTTCAGGTGAGGATAGAAATAGGGGTGATAGGAGTGCTTCTTTGTCAGACCCCTGTGATTTTATGCAAATCCTATTTTCAGATAGAGCTGTGAAGTGAAAGCTTACATACACCATTGGGAAAGTAGTGTGTGTGTGTAGGATTATAATTTTGTCTATTTCAATGAAGTTGAGCATTTGCTGTCACTTTCAGTACTTGGGGTGGGTCAGAATCCCTCTAGGCAGCCATAGCTGGTAAGAGGATGGCAGCTTTGCATATACTAAATAGACGCTGCAATGTGAAGCTATACTTTATTGTTACATAGGCAGAGGTTTTGGAAAACTAAAGATTATGATCATCTTAACTTCTGCAAACTATCATGGGTGGAATTTAATCATACAGTTTTACCCCTTGATTTCTTGTTTTCTTTAATTACTGGAAAACAAGGCTGATAGGTGTTAACTGTTTATTGTTTCTGAGTTTCCGTGGATGAGAACAGTCTTCTTTTGCTTCAGAATCAGAACTTGGATCCTTCGTTTCTTGTATGTGTTTGTTCCATGCACATTTTCAGTTGGCACAATTTGTCAGATGTTTATCCCAAAGAAGAAATATCTGTGTAGGATCAGTGAAACTGCTCTTTGAGGAATGTGGGTCTTCCAGACTTTTAGATCCCTTGACTGAAGCTTCCAGACCTACATAGAAGCTCAAGTTATTGTGTAAGTGCTTGTTTTGGCACAAGGGAAGAGAGATGGAAGCGAGACATTTTAAAATTTTTTAATTTTTTTTTTTTTTTAGCTTGGTTTAAATAAATTGTGAAACTACAGCATTGGGGAAAAAACCTGTTGTCCTTGGTGCAGAATTCTTGTTTCAGACTCTGCTTTTTTAGATGTCTGTACAGATCTGTATTCAGAAAGTGATAGTTCCTTTACAATATGCTCGTGAAAATGCCTTCAAGGAGAGCAATTCATGCCATTGTGACACTTCTTCAGTCTACTGTCTTCACCAGCTTATTTACACAGTGGCTTTGCTGTATGTGCTCCTCCTTGATGAGCCTTCTCTCTGGAGTGCTTCTCTTTGGGTGGACACAGTGTAAACACCACACATAGCCTGTTTTTATTGTTTGTTTTTTTCTTCCCTGGGTTCATACAGTATGTTCTAATAAAAATGGACAATGGAGCTGGAGAACATGAGTGTATCAACTGACATCCAAGCTGAAATTTTGACATCTACCTCAAAGAAGAAGGAGATTTTCCAAAGAGCACAGTCCCTTTTAAAGAAGCAATAAAAAGGCTATCATACATCACAGGAGTTTCTGCAAATCCGAATGTTATTTCGTTGTAAACTTCTAATGTTTCCTTTATTAATTTTGGTTTTTTCCAATTTTGCTTATCGGAATGCAGGAGTAGTTTGGGTTGGTTTGTTTTTTTGTTAAAAAAAAAAAACCAAGGAAAAACTCTTGTCATGTTATTTCTTACATACCACCTTTTGAAGGATGTTGGATAACTGTATGGCCCAAACAGCCTTGAGGTGTTGTTACCATTTTATTATCACTTTTTTTTTTTTGAGTAAGATACTCAAGATCCTGATTAAGACTCTGTAGAAGATGCAAACTCTGACTTACCCATGACCATCAGGAATAGCCGAATTTTCACAAGTGATAGCTCTTTTTTTAGAAATACTGACTTGGGCAAAATAATTAATAAATTCAGAGGAAGTACATGATGTTTCTTCCTCTCGGCAACATCCATAGACTTCTGTAAGTCACTGGGGTTTCAGGAATAGAATCATGCCAGTGTTTTCTATATTCTTGGTCCAGCCAGATCCTCTGTTTGAGCCCTTAAATGTGCTGCGGTGCAGTGTTTGTATAACATTCCCTGTTCAGCTAAACTTTGAAACTGTATCATTTATCTGTGTATTCAAATTAATGCTCATAGTTTTAAAGTTGCAAATTTTATTTGTTAAAACTAGTTAGTTCTAGTATAAAGTGTATGAATGTATGTTAACTGTAATGATATTAATTATTAGGTAAGTCTTCATTCTAGTTTTCCCTTATTTGATTTGTAGCGATGTGGTCTTGGATTAAGAGAAAGGGAGACCTGTTTGTCATTTAGTCAGGAAGACTGAACCGGTCTTGCCTGTTCCTGAAAATAATCCATATACGACATCCCAGGTGTTCCTTGCATTGCCTGCTAATGCAGATTTTTCGTGTGTGATCAAAAAGCTCTCTTAATATTTCATTCAGTACTCCTACTTTGACCATTATTGATCCTCATCCTTCTGTAGTAACACCCTGGGGTTCATCTTGGGATGCGGGAGTGCACCATTTGGCCTGTTGCCTCTCAGCTCTCATGTTTTGTTTGGGTCTTTTCTTCAGTCGCTTTGCCTTTAAAACATGTTTATAAACTACTTACTATTTGTCTCTGGGCTTGTTCCAGTTACTACATCTTTCTTAAAATGTACTATCCCAGACTGGACATGGTTGACACATTGCCATTGCCAAATTAGGACAAAAAATTTTTTGTGCTGTGCAGATGGTGGTACTGTTAATACATCCTGTAGTTGCCTTGTCTTTTTTTGCAGCAGCTTGTTGCTAGTGACTTCAAGTGATCCACTCCAGCTGCTAGAATTTTCTCTAGTGCTGCGTCTCCTTCTTTGTTGTGTGTTTTTGCATGGGAGCTGGAGTATGCTATTTTGATTTTGTCTTAAAAAATGTTACCTAGGTTTCGTCTTGAGATTTTTTTGTTGTATTGAGGTGATTTTAAAATGTTAATCTTGTCTTTCCAAAGGACTTGCAGTAGAATCCTTACTATAAATCCCTAACGGAAAAAAATAATGAGGGAGAACAAATAGGATGACTTTTTTTTTTTTTTTTTTGAAAGACCCATCATGCCCTTGAATGTACCTACTAATTAAAACTTGTACATGTAAGAAATCATTTTGGGGGTTGGTTTTTTTGGTTTGCATTCAGAAAAGGGAATGTTGCTTTTTGTAATGGCTGTTTTATTGTAAGGCATTTGAAGAAATTCTTTGCTATCCAGGAGGGATGCCTTTCCTTGCCGTATCCATGACTTGTCCAAGAAGAGCTGTTACTCTCATGGCAAACTTAAAGCAGTTGAGCTTTCAATATTCAGGAGGCAACACTTTTTTTCTTTTTTTTTTCCTTGCACTCTCCCTATCTCCTCCCTTCTTGAAATGATCAGATGTCACGTGCATAGCAGTCTTCTTTATCAGAGCTGTCACTGATCATTCATCTTTTTTTCACAGTGACCTTGAGCCTGAGTGGTTGGATGGTGTGCAGAAAAACGGGGAATTATTTTATTTAGAATTGAGTGAAAGCGAAGAAGAAACTCTGCTTCAGAACAGCTGTCCAGAAATGCCGGCAGTGAATCACGTCAGGTTTCGCGAAAATGAAGCTGAAGTTATCCAAGAAGGATCACGAAAAGAAAGAAAGTATGAACTGAAGAAATTGACCAAAATATTAAAAAAGAAGAATCTTTTACCAAAGCATTCTAGTAAGAAAGGCAGTGGAAGCTGTAATGCGCACCTCACTGGTCCTACTTCCATATTGAAACACCAGTCCGCTCAGAAAATGGGTGTCACTGTTCAGCAAAAATACAAAGATGTGTATGTTTATGTAAATCCCAGAAAACTGTACAGTGCTGGAGAAGATGAGCAGCAGAGGCTGCTGGAGACTTTAGTAGGGATTGTCCATCAGTCTTCATGGAGCAGCAGAAGAGCAGAAAGACAAGGCAGGAAGGATAAAGTCATCAGAGGTGTTGGTGAAGAGAAGCTGGTAGTACATGGCTTGGTGCCAGGTAGTTCAGCAATGAAAACTGGCCAGATCTTGATCGGTAAGTAATTGAATGAATAGTTAAGTTTTCCCCTCTTCCTTTCAAATGATGACTTTTAATACTTTTTTTTTTTTTCTTTGAGGTAGCTGACTTGAATACTCCTGAGACATAAGCACACACTTAAAACAACTACTTTGTCATTCTTGAGGTGTTACTTTAAATAAATGTTATTGCATCTGATGTTTTGTTACCTATTCAGTTTTACTATAATACTGGTTTTAAGAACGTGACAAACTAGAAAGCGTTAATATAGTTAGAGATGACAATCCTTTAAGAGTGCAGGGATTGAGCAGCTTGAACTTGGAAAAACAAATACACCACCCCCCTCACCTTCTTTAATGTAATGCAGAATTTCCTCTGTAGATAAGTGGAACTGGGGAAAAGCTATGGTCTGCCAAATACTGTATTTTTATTCTTTTCCACACCACCCCCCCTAGATAAAAAGCTTTACTGTATATGCTTCAAATGGATTTTGTCCATAAAAATGAGAAAAAAGTATTGAGTAAGATATATTCATATGTTACAAACTTTCTGCATAGCCTTGTTTGGATATTCTTTAGTTTAGCAAGTGTAACAGCTGCTTCTTCAGCAGTTGTGATCTGAAGGCCTCCAAATACATCACGGAGCTGCAGTTTGAGGAGGCAGTGAGCCAGTATAGCAGCTCTCCTTTTGTGTTGGTTTGGCTCTTCCATGAGCTGATGCAACTAAATAACCTGGCAGAAAACTAACCCAGAAGAAAAAATGCCTGTCTAGTTTTTGCTGGTGTAGTAAGTTAAATTTGGGTCACAGAAGGGCTGACAAGCACTGGAGCGTGAATAACGGAGGGGAATGAACTTCTGTGGCCAGTAGTGAAGGAGCAAAAATAACCCCACTTCCAGCATCAAGAGGCCATTAAAAGGACTCGGGGCTCACAAGACCCCAACCTCAGAGACAGTAAATGTGAAACAGCTCTAGCCTATGCCTGTGGAGGGTGGAAGGTTGTTTAATTACCCTTGAAGTTGGCCCCTTGTGTGGAGAGAGCAAAGATGTGATGTTGGTTAGAAGATCATGAAAATCTTAATGTTGTAGTAGCACAAATCCCACAAAGTCAGCATGAGCGCTTCTGAAATTCCAATGTTTGTGTGTAAAAAGGCAAATCGTGCTTTAACTCGCAGATTCTTCTAGCACGTGTTTCTGTTAGGGATGCTAAAGAATACTCCAGAGGGAGAATTGGATAACTTTCAGATTTTACCAGAAAGAACTGATTAGTCAAGAAGTGGGGGATGCAGAATGAGGGGAAGGAGGGAGTGAGTTTCAGCTTCATCTGCTTACTGGTATTTAGTCTAATTAGTGTAAGAGTGGGTATTTACAGCCTGTAAGTTAATTTTGGGACACGAATTTGTATGTAACTGCGTATTTGTAAGAACAGGTGTGAAGTTGAAACAGTGGAGGAAAATACTAGATCCAGGAGATAAAGCTAGCCTTCTAAATGAAGATGGTACTTCATCTGCAGCACTTAATGCTTCCCAGAGCTAGTGCGGACAAAAACGGTGGGGTTTTTGTTTTGTTTTAAATAGAAGAACATTTAAATTGATCTAAGAAGTCTAGCAGTTGAATATGTCCTAGGCTATCATTAACCAATATTGCCTTGTTTTTGCATATTGGAAACAAATACTTTTAAGCATAGTGTAGTTATTCAGCTCTTAACTGGGAAAATGAGCTGTATTCTGTGCCAACGGTATAAAATGTATCATTTTCATATAAAAATACTTTCAAATTATACATCTATAGTGAACACTGAGTACTCTGGAATTTTTATGTGGTGTCTAGAAATAGGGATGCTTTGCATAAATTAGATGCTCAGGTTTCAGTGCTGTCTGCATAAAGAATATACAGTAAAAAAAATTTTGTTCTGGTCAAAAAACTCACTGGTTTACTGCTTCTGCAAAGGATGGGATAGCTATGGTTATACACCCAGAGCCTCATTTGGAAGCAACTGTGGTTCAGTGGATGGCCTCCTCGCAGGATCTGAAGTTGGGCACAAAGTTCAAGAAAAATACAGTAGAACTTCGTTTATTGGTGTTAAAAGTAAGTTTCAGGAATCCTGTTGTGAATTGTGGAAACAATCAGTAAAGAATATTTCTGTGGTCAGTCTAAAATTGAAGCAGTTGCAGCTTGTTGAGCCATCACAGATAAGGAATACCTCATCAGTGTAGCGTGATGCCTGCTGGCTCGTTTGGTTATAGCTTTGTTCATCTTCACTGACTTGCATATGCATAGATAGGAACCTGTTCTTTTGTTTTTTAAAATTTTAACAGATGATTTTTTGTAGTAGCTTTTTGCGAAGCAAACACTAAGTATATTTTAATTTTAAAATAAATTTCATTTTAAAATACATACAACATTCTATGGTCTTTTGGGTGACTGGTTTGCAACACGTGTTGCAGGCAACCAGTCTTGACTCAGGGAGATATTACTGAATTTAATTTTTTGTCAATCAACATAAAGCTTCATACCACTGTTTCAGGTACTGAGAAGATGAAAAAACAAGACTCTAAACAATTTAAAAAAGGGCTTTTTCCCTGCCTTCTCCGGGCCCAGCTTTGATCAGAGGCCTCTCTTCTCCCCGTTTCTAGTCTCAGCTACCCTTGTTTTCACTGCATGTTAACACTGTGCGCCCCAACCCCTCTGGTGAGGTAACTGGTGGCACAGAAGGGTGGGATTGTGTGCGAGATGTTTTCCTTCTGCTGCTTCCTATGTGTTTTCTTCTGCTGTAGCCTGACGACTCCACAAGCCACAGCCCTTCAGGGATGGGTCCCCTCCATGGGCTGCACCCCTTGGGCAGAGGTGCCCTGGCTCCCCTGGCTAGGTGATGTTTTGGGGTGTGTGGCAAGTTGCTTACCCCAGCTTCAGAACTGGCTACGAGTGGCACACGGCAGCTCCTGACCACCTGCCACACAGATCACTCCTGCAGCTCCCGCTACCGAAATCCTGCCAGTTATGCCCAACTGAGAGTTCTCACTCTCCCACCTTATTTAAAATTTAAGCTCTCTAGATTATTTGTCCCAAGACTTGGTTTTGTAATATGTTAAATAATAGCCAGGTTACCAATTACTTAGTATTTGCATTGGCGAATTAGTTAATTTGTCAGTGATAAGTATGGTTGCCACTTAAACAGCTTCCAAGGTTGAATCATAAGGGAGACTAAACGCTCTTGTTTTTTTTCACTTTGAATAAATAGTTACAAAGTAGTTATTGCTTTAATATTTTTAGTAGAAATAACTGGTTTTTCCCCCCTAAATAATCACTTTCCTCAGGTGGCTTCTTCAATTTATTCTGAAATATGTATCCCTTATAGCTTTAAACAGCTAAAACATCTGTTTATTATTTGTGCACTACACTTTAATTTATTTTTTTTAAGATTGCATATGGAAGTCGTAAGTCTTGTTGCTGTACTTTATTAACCAAGTAGAATGCAGGCGCTGACCGTATGAAAGTAAATACAACACATTTAAAAGCTAAAAAAACCCTGCCGCTTTGTAACTGTAAAAAGATGCCATTCTATCCATGTGTTGTTTATCAGCTCATTTATCTTTATATTTAGCAGTTCACCATCCATCTTAAATTTTCGAAACAAAAAAGCCCTCATTGATTTTTAAATTCTTCCTCTCACTTTGATTTTGGTTAAGATGAAATACAGTTGTTTTTATCTCATGTTTTTTAAGTGTCTTTTGTATTTTTTGACAATTTATTTTTCTTGCCTGAGTTTATTATTAACAATATGCAAAGCTTGGTCTGCTGTGTAAAACTTCTTAGTCTCATCTTTGTGTGTATCTTGAAAGAGAAAAAGCTCCACTAAATATTCACTTTTAGGTCCAGGCGAATAAGGGTTGTGATAGGAAATGCCATTATAATTTCATTTTAGACTTTTTTCCCCCTCTTCAAATTGAAACCTATCCAGTTCACGGCAGGGGATACTTCTTATAAATGCTGATGATCATAATCTTTACTACAGTAAAAATAGAAAAGTAATTCCAATGACTGAAACACAGGAAAGCTCTTTTCACTAGAAACTAGTACTATTGTTAGCCTCTTTGTAATTATCTTATTTTCTTACTGCTGTCATCACCGAATACCTGAATGGTTTGCGTGAATTCTCTCAATCAGTAGGTACAGTTGTCAGAAAAAATGGGAAAACTACCTAGGGACATGGATTAACCTTGCATGATATGAAAGATGGGCTATAATAATCCAGTTTTGAGCAAGTATGCAAAAGATCCAGCTGCTGTTGCCAGCTTCCATTGAAAGGTCCAGATCCCAACGCCGTTTACTGACAACTGGCTTTCTATGGGTTTCTAATGCAATAATTCTATTGATGTTTTGTGGGAGGGTTATTTGTTTGTTTCCCCGAATAAAGAAATGTGCAAGTAGTAATCTTTGCCCATTTTAATAGTAAAAACGCAGATATCACTGTTAGAGTTTTGAAGTTTTGGTAAAACAGGCCGTCGTTGCTAGAAAGCCAAGTATATCTGTTACATTTCTATAGCATAGAATAGTTGTTTAAAACAGTAATCCACTTATATAAAAATAATCAAGTTGCAGTCATCTTCCAGCAGTCAAAGTAAGTGGGTTTTTTTCTCATTTGCAGATCATCGAACTAAGAGTCCTGTTAGAAAAATGTCCCTGAGAGGACCAAAATACTGTGAGAGTTCGAGATTTTCATGAGGAATTACCATATATGGTGTACTTCTTGAAAAGGCTCTCCAACGTAGAGATGCTGGACATGCAAGATTGAAATACAGAGCTTGCATAAGCTTTGCTATGTTCTCGCTGTAGAGTTTGGGTTGTCGTTTGTGTTCTTTTAATCTCCTCTTGAAGCATAACAGCATTAGTTTGGGTAAAAGCAGCCTGCTAAAATACAAAGCAAGTAATTGATCTGGCTTTCTTCAGTTGAATGTGTTCCATACTTTGCCTTTTTTGGAAAGGAGTATGTGAACATTTATAAGTACTTCCACCAAGTCATTACCAACAACAGAGGCAACTAAATATCAGGATTTCATGAAAAAGCGTCCTCAGTCCTCTCCCATGTGAGCAACATAGTTCTGGTTTTAATTCAACCAAAAATGTTCACTTCCTATTACAGTATGGAAGTGGTATTCACTTACCCACCAGTTTCCCCTGGCTAAATGCAAAGAAGATCTACTTTCTACTTTTAGAAGTAGTGCTTGCAGGTTTACCTCTAGGGAATGGGCATTTAAGAAAAGTAACAGACCTGTGCCTTACGCGGCAAAGTGATAGGCAGTTCTGAAATCAACGTTTTAGGGATGCCAGCAGTCACAATGACTTTCCTAAACTTTGTCTATGAAAAAGCAGGAATGATTCCATCAGCTGTGTGCAAACTAGGTGTTTGAGATCAGTACACACTGTTCTCAGCTAACGCTGTGAGTTGTTTTGTTTTCTAATGAGAAATGGAAAGACAGAACAAAGGAAATACTAAAGAATTCCTGTCTCTCTCCTCTCTTTGTTCCATCACTCTAGTCAAACTCAGTCCTGCTTGGCATCGTGTGGAGAACATATATGGACATCTTAACCGTTTTGCGGACTGAGAATCTTTTTATAATAAGTGATAGAACTCAAAAGCTTGATTATTCATTATTATGGGATTAAAAAAAAAGCTTACTTTATTCCTTAAAGAGGACAAGTATTTTTCTAAATAGAAAGTTACTGACTCAAGGTCTGAGATCTTGGAGTTGCCCAAAGAAAATATTTCTTCTGTTGCAGTTGCTCACTGTGGCTCTAAAAGTGGAACTGAGTGAGCCTTTGTTCTAATGTTCTTTATCTTCTAATGTATATGCTGGTGACTTTGATGACAGACAATAGTGATCTTACCAGCTGGTAGAAATGCAAGCCAATATAAATGCAAAGAGTGCTATTCTACACAGTATGACACAGTAATATTTTTGTATACAACTGTATAGTTGAAAAAGCTAAAACAAAAAAATTTTACATTATTTTATGTCAGGTTTGAAAACAGTATTTCATGCAAATGTCTGGTTCTTGTTTACATAAGTATATACATCTACTTCAGTAAAAAGGAAGAAGTTCACTCTGATCTCTGTACTTCAGAAAAGTCAGTTGGAGAGGGTTTTTCACCCACTTCATAGACGACAAGACTGATTGAAAAATGTATTTGCAGTACCATCTGTACAACTTTTTTCTCTCCGCTAGTGAAATGTGTCTCTACATCTGAAATGCAGCAATGTTTTAGTCTGGGAAAGTTTGACTTAACTCTGCAAACCGTCAAGTTAAATCAACTTAAACAATTGCAAACGCCATTTACCCTTTTATTTCATTTAACCTAAATTGATTGAGCATGAACTAAGTGAAATTAGATTATACATTTGCGTTATTTTTTTCACAGACTTAATGTCTGAAGACCTAAGTCATTCTCACTTTCTGTAAGTTTCACGCTGCTAAAGGAGAGGAAACACTTCTCAAAGAAAGTGTAGATGTGAAACTGTAACAAAGGAACACTTGCATATATAAACTCTTTTCCCTGGCATTAATTATCACACTGGGTAGATCCTGTGGTCATGTTCTGCTTTAAGATATTCTGTGTTCATAATTTTACATACTTCCTGTTGTGCCAGTGATGTCTTTCATTCTGTTACTTCATAGTCTCTATTCTTTGAATGCTGGTGTGTTTGGCAAAAAGAAGAGAAGCAAAAAATGCAAACACCCTGCAACACACCCCCACAATTCTGGATCAAGCCACGCTGGTCAATGTAGATTTTTCTCAGTTGTACATCAAGTTGGAGTTCTTTAGTAGTGATAGAGGCTTTTCTGGCAAAATGAAGGCAGCCTTACAGGACTGCTTTGGCTGTGTCTTCTGGAAAGCTGTTCCATTTATGGTATATGATTACATTTTTACAATTTGAATGGAATAAATATTTACTGGTGCAATGGAAGTTAAACATAAAACACTTTGAGTATATAGCATGTAAATACTGATAGATCTTCTCTTTTCTAAGTGTCTTGGTGTGTTTCACCCTGGGAGACGTGGTTGAAAAATATTCCCTTAGGTGCTAAGGTGCACAGGTCTTCATGAAATGTGTGCAGCTGGTTTGAATGTCTTTGTGGATGAGATGACTCTACTGTTGTCTTTACAACAGAATTTGTAATCTAGTAAAACAAACAGAACACAACTTTTGTTTAAACAGTCCTCTAGATTAGTACAAGAGCAACTTATGCTTTCTCTTATATTTATGAATAATGATCTTTAATACATGGTACTACAGTCTTCTTCAACAAAGACTGTAGTAATTCTGTTTATAATTTCTTGTTATATTAGAGTAGCCTGAATGTTCTGCTTTTGATTACTAATTTTCAAGGCCTGGGGATCTGGCATGGATTTACTGAGTTGCTGTTAAATGCTGTTTAACTTTCAACTTTCCTGTCTTTGAATTGTTGTTGTATTGAAGATTTGATAGGCTAAACCTTCACTGTGCTGTGCATCAAGAAACACAAAGATTAGGGAGAGAGGTACTGTTACTTGAAATAGGAAAAGAAACAATTTAATTCTTCCCAAGGAACGCTAACATTTTTTTATGTATAATAAAACTTAACCTTTTCTTGGTTTTGCTGTAAGAGTAGGAATGAGTCTTTCTTTAATGTATTAACAGTGAGCAGTTAGTTGTTGTCTAGAATATGGAAGAGGAATATTGCTTGCATTTTGGGGGGATTCTGTATTTCCTTACTGATGGTTAGTTAAGAAGAATATTCTTCCTTCCATTGGCTTTGTGTTCTGCACAGATTTTGAGCAATCGACCTAGTACCTGGGAAGAATTCCAGTTGTATTTGATGGTGCTTAACAACAAGGTA
The DNA here is from genome assembly GCA_013399435.1 of Arenaria interpres. Lineage (NCBI taxonomy): Eukaryota > Metazoa > Chordata > Aves > Charadriiformes > Scolopacidae > Arenaria > Arenaria interpres. The sequence continues at coordinate 14,039 of VXAK01003431.1, read as the reverse complement.
GAAGACAGAAGTAACGATAAAATGTCAGAATTCTTCTAAACGTTCAGATTCTGTTGTCTTTACTAGATTCTCAGGAAATGGAGAGACCTTAGAGACAGATTCTGCTTTTCCTTAGTATGCATGTCATTATCATCACTGCGTTAGTTTGAGGTGAGCAAGTCTTCTCCCTAGAAACCTTGAAATATGTTCTGAACCTTAACGTTTGTCAGTGCTCTATTTCTGCAGCTTCTCATGTTTTTGTCGCCAAGTCAAGGCTTAAAACACAGTTACACTAACACACTCATTTGCTATGAATCCATATCTTTCTCTGATCTCTTTACGCTGCCTGAAAGAGCGAGGAGTGCTGTGGCTACGAGGTGGCAGAGGTTTTCGCTATTGTGGGTGTAGCAGTAATATTTTTGTACGCTGCCTCCGGCTTTCCACGTGTCCTGGTGTGGAAGAAGAAGATGGGCGTCACAATTGCAGCTTCTGGCCTGCTCAGCGTGTTCTGGAATTCATATAATTCCCTGAACATTGCAAGTGGACATGTTGGACCATGCTAGTCCCCACACTAGCAGTGCTAGTTGTGAGGGACATGCTGGTTTATTTCCCTGTATTCAGTAAGGCTTACCTCAGTGTGAAGGGATATAAATGTAGATACAAATAATAATAATAAAAGAATGAACAGAGGAAGTCGTGAACTGTCCAGATGTTTTTGGATTTACATTATATCCACATCCTTTGCTGTGCCAGGCCCAGAACTCTCCTCGTGCCTTTCCCCACACATGGGGATACCTCGTACTGCTCTTGCAATACCATTCCCTTTCCTGCCCTCTAACAGCTTTTTGGATGTATCAGCGTTTGCTGTCTCTGATTCCGAGCTGCCCTTGTGCAGACTGGCCCAGCCTGGAGCATGAACAGGGTGGGTGATGTCCTGACCTGGGGCAGGAGAGGGAAGTAGGGCTTCTCTATCCAGCAGTCCATTAAAAGAACTCATGGCACGTAATGTGACTTGTACCTTTTCTTCCAGATTTGGCTGAAATTCAGTAATGGGATCAAAGCTATTCCTAGTACAATTGTAGAAGCCTCATTTCCTTAGAAAACAAACCTCAGGAGTTTGAAAAGAAAATAGAGTACCTCAGTCAAACCTCTTTTCTTTTTTTTTCACTCATGTATTAAGTGTCTCATGTTGCACTCTTTTAAATGCTAATTTTAACAATCTTGGAGAAGATGTGGAGGTACTTTTTGAGGGAGACTTTGTGCAGCTCAAGCAAAATTTGGCTTGGTTTTCCATTTGCCCTTTCAGAGCAGCTCTTGGTATTTTTATGTCACACGTGCAAGGAGTAAGATGACCTTGGAATCAAGTCACTTTCAGTGTTAAGAAAGAAACTAATTTCTTTTCTTTACTTGCCTTTCCACAGACAGAAGATGATACAAGCTGTAAACTAATCAGGTTTTTCACCTGGTAGGACAGAAAAGAGAGACAACAGAAAGTGACACCAAAGAAAATCAAGTAGAAAATAAAGCCTGTTTTGTTACTTTGAAGTTGAATATTTGGCACTGAAAGGACCGAATGAACCATCAAGTCCTATATCCTGGTGCCACTGGCAGTCACTTCGTACAGTTAGTTTCATAAATTCATGTTGCCTCATCTTAGGTTTTTTGCCCTAGATAGTCTTACTGGGAAGCTTTTCAGAAATTCTCTACTTTGCGGCTACAGAATCTTCTGACTTCTACTCTAGCTGCTTTCACACCTGGCCTCACTCACTTCGCCTTTAACCACCATAAACGGGTTCTCCATTTCCCGTGGTCACTGCAGTATTACTTCTGTGTATTTGATGTCACTTAGTTTTGTTTTTCCTGAGCACAGGTAGCTAGAATTGCAAGGAGTACTCTGGATGGGATCCTGTCAGGTCCTATTAGTACTACCTACATTCAAAGGAAATGCCTCTCCTAATGCATCCAGGTGTTGTGTTTGTCTCAACACGTTTTGTGTTACTTGGCTATCTTCTTGAGAATGAATATACTACTGAATTCCATTATATTTCTGTTATTCCAGTAGTATTTACTGATTTTTTTCCTCTGTGATGCAGTGTTTATTTTATTCTGAAAAGTGCTTCCAACTTTGGTTGTTGATATTAGAGAAACCATGAAGAACTCACCTTTTAGTGAGAGTTTTACTGACTTATGTTCAACCTAAAATTTCACCTTAGATGTTGGGCTGATGTTCTAAATTTACACCTTAGGTAATCAAATCTTTTGGTTGATTTAGTCTCTCACTACCTGAAATATCTTTCATATGTAAATATGTATTCTTTTCTTACTGCCGCTGCTTCGTTTTTTTTCTTTTTTTGTGGAAAGTAGGTAAATGACAAAAAAAACCTTCTTAGGCAGAACTTGATTGGTGAAATTGATGGGATTTTTGATCAAGTAACTAAAGTGATATAAGCCTGGATGGAGGGGAGAGGCTTTGGCAGATATTTTTTGTAAAATGATACAAGCATGGCAGGAAGGCCTTAAGAACATTGAGGTAATAGACTAATGATTCTAAATACACTAAATGTTGCATGTAGATAAATAATTAAAAAAAGACATTTACGATTATTTGAATGTCCTGTTCATTTCTGAAACACTGTTTGGCTTGGTACTGTGGTGTAACACCATCTAACTTTCTCATGCTTTTGTCTGTTTTATCTCCAGGAGATGCTCTAGTTGCTGTAAATGATGTTGATGTGACTTCTGAAAACATAGAAAGGGTTTTGTCATGTATTCCAGGTCCTATGCAGGTACAGTAGTTAAACTTTTCTTCCTAACATCCTCTGTAAAAATTAATATTATTTCTAGCCTTTTTCCCTCAGGAAACAAAACTTAGGTGATCTTTTTCTTAGAACTTCCCCATCTGATTTTTGAACACGTTGGTTGAGTTCAGTGAAGCTTAGAGTAGAAATTTCAGAGTTTAATTCTGGTAAGTTTTGTGAAAACAGGTAGGTGCAAGTAATGTCCCCGCTCAGGGACATTAGGCAGAGTCCAGCTATTAACATACTCTGTTTGTCATCAGAGTTAGAAAGCATGTGCTACATACAAGGGTGCTGCTACCTCTTGCAATAGGCTTAGACTAACCATAACACTGGATTATTCTTTTTCCCGGTACGAGAATCAAGGTATTCTGTGCTTGCAGAATTCTGAGTATTCATGTTTCTCTATGAGAACTAGTACATACATGTGTGGAAAATCAAGTTTCATTACTTCCTTCTGCTCAGAAAATGACTTTTATGTTATCACCGGCATCAAAATTAATTACTTCTTGTTGAATACAGGGAAGTAACTCCTTTGAGATATGCACAAACTTTTAACCAGCCACAGCTGTAGTTACGAGCGAAGATGACAAGTATGGTTGCTTTGAGAGTTGTTATTTGGTGTGCTCTGATCTCAGCAAATGAAGGATGAGGTATGTGATGTTGTGGTGCCTTGCTCCTGGTGGGTAATAAGGCTGGAGATGTGCAATCTGGCAATAACACACATGAAGCAAGATACTGATGTCTCGCTTAGGAATAAATATGTCAACTGCAGAATAGCAGTGGCTTTTTTTGTTATGTTCTTACAACGGCAATAATCGCTATGGAAATACTTCAATAAAATAATTATCTCTTCATCAATATAAGAGACTCAGAAACCACAAGAGAGTAAAAAGAAGCCTGGATTAACAAGTAGTGCTATTAAGGATATTTAAAACCATTTAAATGGGAGAAATTGATACTGCTTTCATATTTAAATAGAAGAATAAATTCTTGAGTATTTTAAGAGCTTTTAAGTACTTTCAAGATCTTTGAAAACTGAATTATAATGAAGATTGATAGAAGTCAATAATAAAAATTGATAGGAAAAAAAAAACCCGAACAAACTGACCTGATGAATAATGTCTCTTCCCCCCAAAAAGCCTACTGCATGTATCTTCTTTTCTAGCTGAATAATAATTTTGAAGCTATAACGGAGAATTAAATAACTAATACAGAACTAGATAACTATTTCAGAATTATACCAGGAGACTGTTCATTACCTAGGCTGTTAGCGTAAAATTAAGTATTCTGAGTTATTCTGCTTAAAGCCACTTTCTGGTGGAGAGGAACAGAAGGTGGAAGCTGCAACTTCATAAGATGGAGCAGGTTAAAATTATAGTGTGTCTGTAACCTCTTGACAGTTTTTATTCAGGTAGAATATATGAGGTGATAATAATAGAAATGTTTTACTGTCCAGAGATGATAAGAAGTGGAAATTTTAGGTTTTGTTAAACATGCTTCTGTTGGCAACTTCTGTACTGTAAGTGCCTGTAGAACTGTATCTGCAACTGCAGTAAGATTGAGTACTAGTATGTCAGTTTAGGAAGCTTTCCAAGATACTTGACAGTATGAAGCTTGCCTAAGCTACCAGCATTGTGGTCAGGTGTTGGCAGAGCTCCATGGTAGAAAAACCTTGTCTTTCCTGTCTTTGACCAAATACGGAGTTGCTGTAGCTGTTATTAAATACGCAATGATTTAAAAAGCAGAGATCATATAGTTTATTTAATTGTATGCTTGCTAGATTAGAGTATACGTATCACTTGTTGCTAAAATGCAATCCAACCCTTTATATAGTAGTTACTTGTAATGCAATGTTGAAGTTTACATTGTCAGTAAATCTGTCAAGTAGACAGCGGTTACTTTAAATGTATATTTGAAATATAACTGTTTGTCATGTTGGCTTTCCAAAACCTTTTATTAAAGTGCAATTACTCCTTTTTTACTGTGCAGTTTGAGTCAAGCCAGAAGAGTGATTGCTGAAATAGACCAGTGAAGAATTTAAATACAGAGTTCTGAGGTTTTTGCTGTGTTCATGCTGCTGAAGAAACAGAGGGTTGTTGTTTCTGAAATCTAGTAATAAAGACAGCTTTTAAATGAGCAAAATTGTTAATGTATTCTCATTCATCTTACACTGCAAAATATATTAAAAAAACACAGTTAAAAACTGTTTTACTGTAGTTAGAAGTTATTTATGTAAGCCAAGTCACTGCTCTTCTGGGTTCAGTGTTAAAAATTACTGGAAGTAATTTCAAAATCTAATTACCTAGATTCTCTCAGTTGCAGCATGTGGCATAACATCTCTCATTATTATACTTCCAGAATTTTGTTTTCCTTATCTCAGTTTAGGCAAACTAGCTTCTAGGCATGTAAGGGCTAGTTTAGTGTTGTAATGAGCAATAGAAGTCCAAATGCTACATCAGCATTGGATACCCAGTTTAGAAGTTGTGTAGCAGTCACTGAATGTGACAGGACAAAGCATACTCCTCCATCCATGTTTGAGATCATACGATAAAATTATATTCTGCAGTCGATGCAAATTCACATTTCTGTAATCAGTCTGCTGTTTTCTATCACCACAAGACAGAGAAGACCGAATAGGAAGGGGAAGATGTGTTAAAAATATATACTTTTCCTTATGTTGATACTCTGAAGTTGCAGAACCATTTTACCCGAAAGTTTCTAAAAATATTTAGCCTGAAGCCGACATTCAGAATCAGAAATTTCAGCCTGAAATTTTGAGTTACAGTTGTGCAAACCACAAGCACATGGAAAACAGAGACTCAGAACAGGAAATGGCAGGCAGTCTTAAAAGGCAGGCAATGCCACCAGCTCTGTCTATAATAAAATCCATATTCTAAGACATACAGCTTTCCTGCAATAAACAGAAAGCATGCCTTTCTGGGTCAGACCGATGTATAACAGCTATATTTTCTGTTTCATACACTGACAAATGTATATTAAGAAACGAATTAAATACAAAGTGACCTTCCCAGCATACTTCTCAAGCTTCCAGCAGTCAATAGTTAGGTACTTGTTAGATGACTTACAAATTTGTACCACCACCTTTTTTAATCTAGTTCTTAAAATTTCTTTGACCTCCACAGCCTCCTGTAGCAGTGACTTACGTAACTGATGTGTTAACCTCCATTTTTGTTGGTTGTCAAACTGCCATGTAATTAGGTGCATTTCATACCCCCGGGTTCCTGTATTATGAGGAGTAGTTAATCATCCATGTCTTATTCTTTGTACCATTGCATGACTTTGGAGAGCTCTATCATGTTTTGCTTTTGTCACATATTTCCTAAGCAGAAAAATCCCCATCTATGTACCTCATCGTTTGCTGTATTGTTGCCTTCATCAATGCCTTCTTGCAGTTTCATTAAATTCTTTCTGAAAACTATTCAAAATATTAAACAATGTATGCATGCTATATATTTATAGATTAGAATACTAATATTTTCTGTGCCTTTCCCGTTCTACATTTCATTTCCTTTTCTGTTTTGTGCTGGGCATTAAACTGATTTTCTTTAAGAGAAATGGTATCAAAGTTGTGAAAGATTTCAGTCAGTATTTGCAAAAGGGTACTTAAGTAGTCAGATGTTTAATCAGATCCTATACACTGCTCAGAATGAACATTCATTTCTCTTCCACACAAAAATAATAGTTTTTTAGGGTATGTAGAAATGTAGTCTCTTGGTCATTTTTAATTACTGCCTTTTCCAGCCTAGATAGTCTTTTTCACAGTAATTTTTTTTTAAAGGCAGGGAATAGACTAGAACTTGGACAAAAGGAACAGATGATACCACATTTCAAGCCGTTAGACAGCATGGAGCAGATTTGGAAAGGAACTTGTAGTCAAATTGTGCAGAGACACCTTTCTCAAAATACAGTGGCTTCCCATCTGAGCGGTGCGGTGTTGCCCAGGGGTGTGGGAGGCAGCATGGATACCTGCAGGAGAAAGGAGAGTTAAAGCTGTTTGGCCCGCTTTGTTTTGAGCTCTTGTTTGGAGAGCTGTATTGGCTGTGTTTCTAAGACAAGACAAACTGAGTTTTCGGGGGCTTTTTTGTTGGTTTGATTTTGTTTTTTTTAAATTGAGAGACTAAAGGCTGCAGCAAGAATTACATCTGTGCGTCATTAGTGTAGAGACTCTAGCCGAAGTGTCATGAATAAGTGTCCACAGACAAGATGTAGTAGAAGTTAAGAGAAGTAGCTATTGAGCCTCGAGGAAATCTGCAAGAAGTTAAACAGGGTATGAGGAAAATCCTCCGAAATACATGCAGATGGTGTGACAAAGAGAACTGAGTCACAGAATGCCGGTGTAGAAAACATGCATCTATAAAACTGAAACAATCAAGTTACTGGGTATTAAAAAGAGGGTGCTTCTTAGTTGGATGCTTCTGCTCCTCAAGTCCCGTTAATATGCGGTGTAATGAATCAAAACTGAAATAATGAGGAGAGAGCAAGGGATGAACTACTGTCAGAAAAGAAAGCAGTAGCACATGCCAGGAGAGCAGGACTGAGTGCAATGCTGTTCCAGAGAATGGGAAGAGAAAAGCAAAAAAAAAAGCTGATAGCAGCCAAAATAGGAGAGGAGAAGATGAATGAGAAGTGTTGGGAGGGAGTAGAGTGGAACGGGAAGGCGGCAGCCAGTGACAGAAATATTGTAGCTGGAAGAGCTGGTGTTGGCACTTCTCTCTGATCTAGCCTGACAGGCAGTGGGTGTTTTAAAGCATCATTACTTCTTGCTGGCACCCCTCTCTTTAAGTACGTGTATACACATTCACAATTATGAAAACGTATATTATCTATATTGAAACGTATAAATTACCTCTGCTTGGGCTTTACAAATTTATTGTAACTGGGCAAATGTAAGCCTTTTTTGTTGCATCAATCATTAGGATAAGCTGTCACTGACTTTAAAGAGAAGCAAGATTTGGTCTGATATATTATGTTTAAAACTTTGCAGTCAATAGACATTTTAAGGACACTTTAAGGCAGACAAACAGCCTTGAATAAAAATGTACGGAAGAGGGAACTGAGGGGGTGCCTGCTTAGTCCAAATAGATATATTTTCAGTCATTTTGAACAATGATGAAAACTAAGGTATCATCCAAGAAAATAAATCAATTTATTCTTCTCAGAAATTGCAATTTTATGCTGAGCCCAGAGCTAGATATTTCTCACATATCTTTCTTTCATACTTAGGATGAAGCGTTCAATCACAAAAAAAAAATACTCCTCTCTCATCACTGCTGGCACAACTAATAAATGTAATTTTTGTGAGGCAGTGCTCATAAAAAGGAGGTCTATAAAGCAAATTGTGAACCATACTTCCACACCAAGTTTGGTTTTTGTGTTCTTTGTGAGCCAGGAAATAGGCATTTTTTTTCTAAAATTCCAGGGGTTTACTTTATTTGGGAAATAAAGAACAGTAAGCACCCTGTAATTTTTTGACAAAGTAAGCTTAATCATCTAAACTTCACGTTATTTTAATTTTTGTTTGTGCTTTGATTATTTCTTTTCTTCTGAAGGCAGCGCAGCAAGTGATGGAAACAACTTCTGTGCTTCTTTCTAGTTGTGTACGCTTGTTAAATATGGCAACAAAACTTATTTGCTGACTCTACGGTGTAAAAAAAAAAAAAAAAAAA
>VXAK01003429.1:14346-26083 GCA_013399435.1 Arenaria interpres | reverse complement strand
CCCTGTCTCACTGGTAATCAGCGGCGTTTGGGTCAGGAGACCATGTCTCCGAGATAAGAGCGTTCGCCTGACACTTCCCATGTCAGAGCACTTCATCTTCTGTGTATCAATCCCCAGCAGAGAAAACACGCAGGCGCTGATAAAGAGAAAACCGTTCCAGACAGGGGGACAAAAATAGTGTTGCCGGAGCCAGCCCCGCTCCCCGCCAGTGCCCGATGGCCACGGCACCGTCCGGTGGCCCAATCTGCCTGTGTCACCCTGAAAACGGGGCTGTGGTGAACCCCGGCCAGTGGTGCCGAGCGGTTCTCTGTCTGGATGGGTGTCTCTGTGCCTGGCAAGGGGACGCCCATCCAGATGGTACCCACCCAGGGGGCACAGACGGTACCCGCTGTGCCCACATTGACACAGCCAGAAAACGAGAGAAGGAAAAAGGTGATTTTTTTCAAACTAACCACATGGCATCCCCTTGGCACGGGGAAACCGATGCTGAGCTGGGGATGAGGCAGCCTGGGAGATGCCGTGGATTCACATCGTCCACGCTTTGGGAACAAAGCCTAAACCAAGCGAGCCGTGGTCCCCACGTGGGGACAACTGTGGCAGTGGGGAGCAATCCCCATGGTCCCACATCACCCTGCCTGCAACCTGGGGAGGCTGGCAAGAGCCACTGCCAGCCCGTGGGGTGCCCCGGGTGACCCCCAGTAGCCTCACTCACCAAGTGAGTGAGGAGCAAAGTCCACGGGTGTGAGTCCCCTCCCCGCAGGACCCCCCCTCCTCTCCCCCAGCAGGTGAACACCACCCCGGGTATCTCATCTGGCCATCGGTCCCTGGCCAGGCGGTGCCCCGCCGTTATCGCAGGAGGGTTTATCTCCCCGATCATTAACCAAATCGGGCAGGGACCCGGCTGTTTGCTTTGGGTTGCAAAGAAAAGCGGCAGAAAGGAAGGAAGGAGGGGAAACCACCCCCCCCCACCAGTGAGCTGGGTGCACCTGCTTGGCACGGCATGGACGCCGGTGCTCTCCCTGCTGCTGAAACATGGGGTGCCAGGGCTGCTCCCTGCCCCCCCGGGACCGACAGCGCCTGCTCACCCGGCGCTGTGCCTCGGCTTATCTCCCCATCGAGAGATTTCAAAGAAATAGGCTGAGCTGTGCCGGAGAGCAAAGATTAATGCTGTCATCACACCACAGCCACGCATCGGGCAATCAACGGCTGAGAAGGCAGGGCTGGCACCCAAGTCCCCAGGGAGCCGGGGGTCCCCCCGGTTGGGCACGCAGGGAGGGACGAAGCCCGCGGGGTTGCACAGCGCTGGCGAGGCATCGCCACCCAACATCCTCTGGCACGGGGCGACCACAGGACTGGGGCGTGATGAACTTCTGCAAGAGCCCATCTGCAAGGTGACCCACAGCATCCTTATGGCCGGGGAAATAAACAGTGTGGCTGGCTGGGGAGGCACCATGGGAAGCTGTGCCGAGCTGGGCCCGCTCCTGTGGCCACCCGGGTTTGCTCCCGGATGCTCCAGGGGTGCAGTTGCATCCACGCATCCGCATTTCTTTCCCCTTATTTCTGTCAAAATTAGGTTGACGGTTGGACAAGATGATCTTTAAGGTCCCTTCCAACCTAGAAGATCCTGTGATTCTGTGTGAGCAAGCAGGAGGGAAGAGCAGAGGGTGCCTGCCCGGCCCTGGGCAAACCCACTGCTCCCAATCCAAGCGGCTCCCGCATCCCCTCACCCCAACTGCATCCGCGCGACTTTAATCAAACCTGAATGAACCAGCTCTGCCCCCTCGGCAGGGATCCGGGCTCGGAGGTCTCCAGAGTGTTTGCAGCTGCCTGGATACTATCTGGATAAATACTGCTATCGGGGCGTCACGGGATTGTGTCCCAACATCAGCCACACCGTGCCACTCCTATTAATACAGCGCTTTGCAGCCGGTCCCAGGGGGCTGCCAGCCCTGGGGGGGGACCACGATGCCGGGTACATCCCCCAAATGAGCCCCAGGTGATGCAGAGCCTGGAGGAATGGGGAAGAACTGGTGGTCTCTGCTCCCATCCCACATGCAGGATATCCTCATGGCACAGGGAACCCTCAAGGGGGAGGGAGGATGGATGGATCCATCCATCGGTACCCAACCTCCCGTGGCTTTCCCGCTCCCGCCCAGGGAAAGCCGAGCTGGAGAAGCCCCAATTTCCCCGGCAGCCCCGGCCAGGCCCCGCCGCCTGCCCCAGCTGCTGTTTTTAGAAGCGGCAAACGCGCGGCGGAAGGAATAAATCCTGACAACTCAACTAGCGAAATGATGTGATGGCACCGCTCCGATAAGATGGAGGGAGGCGATTGGGAAGAGTCTTAAGCTGCGAACACGCAGCATCTCCACTCTTCACCTCCGCTCACAAAGGGAAATCTCTCCAAAGGGGCTAAGGAGATTATCCCGGCTTTGCCGTCCCAGGTGCTCGAGTAATCAGGGCAGCCTTGGGGACGACAAAGGAGTGAGGAGGGTTTAAATTCGAGCCTTGCTGGGCTGCGCCTGCTTGGGCTCAGCCTGGGGCTGCTCTGGCTGAGCTGCCGTGAACCAAGGGGGAATGGTCGTGGGAGAGCTGGGCTGCTGCTGGCTCTGCCCTCCAGCTTTGGGGTGCAGAGGGGGCACCCCACTGCCCCAGGGGGGCGGGAGCTGGGGGGAGATTTCTACCTTTATCGCTCCTGCCCATCGCTGGCGATTTATTGATTTTTTTTTTTTTTTTGACAGAGTACAGAAGCAAATCTTTATCGGGCTGAACCCTGCCCCTGGTTAATGGAGGAGCTGTGACCTACCCCGGAGAGCAGAGCAGGCACCTCCTGGTGCCTGGGTGAACATCGGGGCCGGGGCGGAGGCGGGGGGATGGCACCCAGGAGGTGCTGCACCCCAAAAAGGGATTGGCAGCCTGCTCGCCAGCTGTGGTGCACAGCTGGCAGGCGCTGGCAGCGGGGCTGGCACCGGCCGTGCCACGCGTCGCCCTGGGATCGCCCTTCCCGTACGCCCCAAGCAAGCCGGGGTGCCCTGCCCCAGCAGGATGCTTCCTGATAAGCCTCCCCAGGACGTTTGTGTTTGGGGTGTTGCTGCTAGGATGCGGGCCTGACAGGGTCCCTGTCCCCATAGGGTCCCTGTCCCCAGGGGGTCCCCTGTCCCTAGGAAATAAATGGGAGCTGTGCCCACGAGGGCAGGGACGGGAATAAACACGGGGAATAACGTCAGAAAGAGCTCAGGGGGAGGACGGGAAGGAGGAAAACTTTCCAACTCCCCCAGGGCTGCCAAGAGTGACTGGACCCCTCTGCAGGGAACCCTTGTCCCTGCTCTGTCCCCACTCTTGGGACTGCTGGGACCTCCCAGCTCTGCCCATGCTAGTGCCAGGCAGTGGGTAGGGGTGCACTGGGGGAGGGTGCAGGAAACTGGGGAGAGAGGAAGGGGAGAGAAGGGGCCCCCGGAGCCGATGCAGAGGGCAGATAACCTCTCCGGAAAGGGGAGGGGACCACATGGGGGGGGTCGCTGCCACCCCGCGAGGCAGGACCTGCCTGTGGGGGCGGGGGGGAACAGCACCCAGAGGGAGGAGGGGAGCGGGAGCTCGGCTTCGCACCAAGTCCAAAACCCACCGGTCCTCAGGGCTCTCACCCCAAGTATGCAAGACTTTTTTTTCTCCTTCCCAAGGGAAAATGGAGGAGAGGACGAGGACAGACAGGGGGACACTATCTGCACCTCTCAAGACACTCCAGTACTACCCAACGCAGGGGTGTCCCTCCACTCTAGCAATGTCCACAAACTGGCCCATGCCTCCCTTCCACCCCAGCAGTGTCCTCAAACCGGTCCGAGCATCCCTCTACCCCACCAGCGTCCTCAAACTGGTCCGAGCATCCTTCCATTCAGCAATGTTCCCAAACCGGTCCGAGCATGCCTTCACCCCATCAATGTCCCCAAACCAGTCTGAGCATCCCTTCACCCCATCGGTGTCCCCCAAACTGTCCTGAGCACCCCTCCACCCTGCAGTGTCCCCAGACAGAGGGCAGGGACATGTGGGTAGGCAAGCTGTACCCAGCAGGGACAGGGTCCCCTTTGATGTCCCCAAACCAGGACAGGTGCCACTGGCCCTGCTGGGACCATCCTCAGCCTGATGCCAAACATCCCACTGCCTTTGGTGCCAGCATGTGGCTTTGCCAGATACAAGCCAGCCAGGGGGAGTTCAAGGTCCTGGGAGACCCCCCTGAATTGGGGGGCTACTGCCCCGAACCCCAACTTCTCCCCATCCCCCAGCAATCTAACACAAACACAACTATCTGCTGCTCAGCCCGGCTCCCGGCGATAAAGAGAAATAGCTGGAATAATTTTTCCCACCCACACATACCAGGGCGGAGGGGAAGGGGGAGCGATGGGGCAGATGCGGCGCGGTGCCGGCCATCCGGACGAGCCATCCCTCCTCGCCGTGCCCTGCTCGCCCCGATAATAAACCTTGAGGTTTGCAGACAAACTCCGGGCAGCTGGAGATTATTCAGGCAGGAGTCGCGGCGCAGATAAACACAACCGAAGGCGAGCGGGAGGCGAAGGGGAAGGGGAAGGCGGCGGGGGAAAGGAAAGAAAAGAAAAGAAAAAAAAGTTTGCAGTTTTAATTAGATGCATCAAAAAAAAATAATAAGAAGCTGCTCTGCCCCATCCCGATATCCCGCACACAGAACTGGTGGTGAGGATGGATTTGGGGCTCATGGCTGGTCCCAGGAGAGGTGGATCTGTGCCATGCTCTGTAATTAACCCAGAGCCATCGTTACCAGCCAGGAGCAATTAAATAAACCCCGAACAGACGAGGCGGCAGCGGGGAGGTGGGGGCTCAGCACGGTGGGAATCTTGGTGGGGACCCAAATAGCAAAGTCGATATAGGAAATCGGGCGAGGAACCCCCTGGGAGTGACCACTGCTCTTTTGGAGAGGGTGGTGGGACACGTCCAGGGACACAAGGCAAAAGCCACCCTGGGTTTGGCGCCATCTGTTCCATCCCATCCCTATTGGTGGCCCATTGGCTTCCCCACAGGGACAAAAGCAAAAAGCTGCACCCCACCTTGCAGAAAGACAAGCGCTGGCTGGGTTTCCCAAGGGTTGCAGCCTCCTGGCAGCTCCTGATGGGGATTCTCCAGTGTCTTGTAATGCGGCTGAGCAGCCTGTCCCTCAGCGGGGCTCTGCTCTCCCCCATTCCCCTGCCCCAACAGGGCAAAACTGTGAAATTTGTCATTGCTTTTCACCTTATTCCTCTAGGAAAATTGGCCCAACATGGTGAGGTGGCCCGGGCAGCGACGGGGTGGAAGGGAACAGCCTGGGAGGGGAGCTAGAGGCTGTGGGTGCTCCTGAAAGTCTCTGCTACCGGCTCCGCTCCAGAGCGAACAAAAACAAGTGGGAAAGATGGAAGCCTGGGGCATGGCAGAGAGCTGCTGGTGGGGCTGGTGGGAAGGGTTTGGGGGAATCTGAGGGGGATGGACATCCCCTCTCTGGTCTCACCAGAGGATGAAGTGGCTGGCATGAAGCATAGCCACACTCCATCCCAGGATCCCGTTGAGAAGCAGAACCAAGTCGGGGCGACCAACCACCCCGGCCGAAAGGGTGGCACATCTGTAAAGGCTCCTGAGTCTGGGATTACAGCCTCCAGCTCCTGGGGATTTGCATATCAGCCGGGCGAGCGGCAGCCCCCTCCAGCGAACAAGGTCATTTGAAAGATAAAACAAAATACTCCTCCTTCCTCCAGCCGGCACGCAGGGCCAAGGAGCCCCATGGCGAGGTCCCAGCACGCTGTGTCCCCAAGCCCCCGGCACAGCGGTGCACCCAGCGGGCAGCACCTCTGGAGACCCAGAGGGCAAAGCCCTAGCGGGTGTGACCCAGTAGCCCCCCAAAAACGGCCAGGGGAAGGCGAGACCCCAACATGTATGAACAAAGGCGCTCGGAGCAGCCCGCTTGGCCCCCCCCACCCCCGCCGCGCTGCATCTTCGCGGCTGCCATTGCTGACATACGGCGGATCCTGCCAGATAAAAAAGAAAATTCAGGCTGCTCAGAGTTTCCCTTTTCGCCAGCTCCATCCCTGATAAGTGCAGAGCCTGCAGAGCGCCTGATAGACGGGCTATCGCGGCGGTTGGTGCGAAAGGAACACCCTATCGCTGCAGCATCGCCGGACCGCCATCAACTCCCAGCCACACAGAAATTAATACCACTCCAATTACCAGAATAGAGATGGGCTGGGAGAAGGCGATAATAAAATCTCTTTTACATAAAGAATGCAAATAACCAGCGCCGGCGAGGGAAGCGGGGGAAGGGGAGGCATGGCCAGAGCCGAGTCTTCGTGGTCTCTTTTGGGGGAGCCTGTGGTTGATGGGTGCTGCCGGGATACGGGGCTGTGCGGTGACATGACCCCTTCCCCCCCGGGGTTTGGGGGACACCCATGGGTTTGGCACCACAGCCCCCTCCTGCCCTGCACTGGGATGCCAGCGCAGGAGTGGGGGAGCCTGGCGGTGCTGGGGGGCAAAGGGCCGGGGAGCAGATGATAAGGAGGAGCCGGGGGCGGCCTCGCAGCTCCTTCCTGCCCGGCACGCAGGAAGGGCTGGGATATCAGCAGGGCCGGCGAGCGCTTCCCCTCGGATGGGGCGGGAAGGGGGAGCGGGGCCATGGCTCCCCGCTGCCGGGCCGTGGGGATTTCGGCAGCTGCAGGAGCACGTGCGCTGGCAGCCGGCATTTCCCAGGGCTTCTCCATCGCCCAAGCCCATGTGGGAGGCTGGTGGCACTGGGGACAGACCAGAGGACCCCCCCGCCTCCCATCGTATCCATCACTGAAAGGCGATCACTGTCCCGCATCAGGGTCACTCCTTCCCATCATGTGCTGCTTCAAAACCAGATCCACCCTCATTGCCCAGCCAGGAGGTCCCTTGGGAAGAGCGGGATGTGGGCATGGGCTGGCAGCACAAACAGAACCCGAAACGGGGCACATCAATTCTGTGGGGGGGTGTCTCAGATTCTCCCGGTCCCATCCCCATCTGCCCGCCGGGTGCCATCCCCAGCGGACGGGCACCCACAAACCCAATCTACACGGTGGAGCCCCAACAATAACCCCATCGGCGGGTTGGTTTGGAGATAGCAGGGTCGATAGGGCGCGGGGTACCCACATGGCACGCCTGGCCTCGCCGGGCTCCCAGGGTGCCAGCAGCCCCGGCACGAAGATGCTGAGAGGCAGATAGACGGCTGTATTCGCTCCTTGGGGTTTTGATAACCATCGCAAAACCACTCGAGCGTCGCTCTTGTGGTTGCCAGGATGTTTGCAAAATGCCCTTGCGAGCGCGGGGCAGTGCAGGACGGGGTCGAAACCTTCCCTGCACTGGGGAGTGCGATGCCAGCCATGGTGCTGGCATCCCCGCATCTCCTGGCTCAGTTTTTACCATCTCAACAGCAACATGGGGATGTGAGGGACCACAACCATCATCTCGTACCCCCTCTCCCAGCAGAAGTGCTGGTATTTGCAGCCTGCCCAGCTCCCGGTCCTCCTCATACTGGTTTTTGCAAGAGACGGCGAACGCCTGGGGGTTGCCCCAGCCCTTGGTCCAGCCAGGATGCTGGAATAGGGCAGGATGACTGGCCACACACTAGGGACTTACCTGGCCCATTCCAGGTGTCCAGCTCCTGTGGGTTTTCTCCGGGATCTGGCTTCTCCGGCTCCTTTGGACTCTCCGGGGTGTCTCTGGATTCTGCAGCAGGAGAGGGAAGGCAGGAGGTCACACATGGAGAATTTCAGAGGCAGCATCCTGTGGGGGTCAGGACCGCTGGACTGGCAACCCCCTGGGGCCAGGATGCGTGTGGGTTCACCATTGAGGATGTGCATGGGGGGGGTTCCCCCTCAAAATCCCTGTGTCCAACCCCCACCATTGCCCAGCCAGGGGATCCCCTGAGCCCCACGGGATGACCCATAAGGACAGCCAAACCCACCCATCCATCATCCCCAGGGATTTCCCGAGAATCCCTTGGGTGGGCACCCACTTCCCACCCCCTCAAAAAAAACCCTCCGCATCTCTCCCATCCCACCGTGGGCCCCACGTCACCGGGTTCAGCCCCACTCCCGTCACGGCTCTATTTGTGGCGTATTCATAGCAACTTGATAACAATTATTTTCTCCATTAACTGCTGCTGGAGATGCAGCTGATAAAGCCTATCTGCATATGACAGTGTGGAAGATTAGCGCCCAAAGTACATGTTTGCCTTGGCGTCCCGGGCGGATAACCAGCACGGAGCCCAATCGATCGGCGCCAGAGCGAACACCCAGGGGTGACGTCACCGGCATTGGAGATTATTAATACAGGTGATAAGCGGAATGATTAACATCAAATAAATCAATCACCGGGTATAAAAGTCCTATTATTTTTGGCTATAAATCAAAGTGCCTGGCATATCGATTTTTATCCATCGCGCTGAAAGCTTTAGTGGCCGTTATTGCTGCTCGGCGTTATCTCTGCTATCACCTTTTTATCGAGGCAGGCTAGTGCCAGGTGCAGCTCCGCGCCCGGGCTCCCAGCTCCCTCGCCCCCAGCCCGGCTCCCCCATCAGATAAGAGCCGCTCGGCTTCTCCCTGCTGCCGAGCAAAGTTTGCCGGCGAGCCCTCCCTGCCCCGGCTACGGGGGTGCCAGCGTGGATCCCTCCTGTTTCCCACTGCATCAGGGGTCGGCTCCCAGGGGGTTTGGGGGGAGGCTTTGCTCCCCGTTGGCCGGCAGACGAAGGCAGCGGGCGCTTGCCGGGGACCGGCCGGCTCCATTAGCCAGCGCAGCCTTGCCCCGCCGCGGTTATCTGGAAGGGCGCTGCAAACATTAACTGATTAGGATTTGCCCCCACCTCCACAGGAAGGAACTTAAAGGATATCTGGGGACTGTTTCGGCCCGGCCCTGAAACGCAGCCACCTCTGGGGTGGGGCACGGCCTGGCTCGGCACGGCGCGGCGGCAGGCAGGCGGCGGCGTGGGCAGGAAGCAAGGGCCCTNCTCCTCCGCCAACGTCACTCCACGGCCACCGGCAGCTCAGTGCCGGGGCGGGTGAAAGGCGCTGAAACGGATACAGGGTGACGGTGCTCATTAGCAGCCATCGCCATGAGCAACCCGCCTCCGGTTTCCAGCAGCCCGGTTTCTCCCCGCCACCCCCAGCACACCGCTGCCCCTGGCCAAGCTGAGATTGCTCCTGCTTGTGCCAGCCCCGGGGAGCCCCTCTGTGCCAGGGAGCATCCTCGCTCCTGGCCGATTGCTCGCCATCGCCCCAGAGCCAGCCTGTCCCCAGTGGGTCCCACCACCAGCCAGAGGGTGCCTGCAGGGATGGAGCACCCCAGGGAGACTGGGGTCGGGGGGGCTCCTCACTTAATCAACAGCCCACCCCTCAACAGGCAGGATGCTTCACTTGCTAATTAACACCACGCACCAAAGATGATGCCCGGGATGCTGGCATGCCCGGCAAGTTGCTTGGGTGACAGAGTCTGTCCCCATGGCGAGGGGACATCACGGTCAGCCCCCACCATCATGGCGAGACTCACCTTCACTGCCGGGGGGGCTGGAGGTGTCACGCTCAGCAGAGCCCTCATGGTCCGAGGCGGTCCCCTCCCTCTCCGAGGGGCTCTTCTCCCCCACCGGGCCGTCCTCGCCTTCCTCCATCGCTGCCAGGGAACCTGCCGAAACACAGAGGGGGCGGTTATGGGGGGAGAAAAATGGAGGGAAAACACCCCAGTGGGTTTTCCCAGTTGGGAAATGTAGGATGCCAGCGCCTCTGGGGCTGGCAAAGGGTCCTTTCCCTGACCCACTGTGGTCATGGGGCCCAGAAGAGATGCCCTGCAGCTCTGCATGTCACAGGAAAGAAAACCTTGTCCCCGGCCAGCTCTGTGGTCCAGCATCTCTCTTGTCCCCTTGCAGAGGGCGTTTATAGAGCCACCACCTTGCCCCAGGGTGTCCCCTCGAGGGATGCCCAGTTCCCCCTGCAGACATCATGGGCAACAAGCCTCATATCTCACATCTGCCTGGGCCATGAGAGAGGTCCCCATGCGCCACAGGCACACAGCTGTGGCACGGCGAGGTGCCCATCCTGCTGCAGCCCTCACCTGCACTTCCCACCTGAACCCCCTCTTTCCCCCTCCGGTGCCTGCTCTGGGGGGGGCGAGGGACCCCAGAGACCATCCCTCACAGTCCCCCGGCGCCCCCCGTCTGATGGGGCACCCGCAATACAGCCATCCCCCCCCCAGCCATGCCCACAACCTCAAAGGGGATGCTGCAGCAGGGACACAGCGTGCATGAAGGATGCAAAGAGGGTGCAGCTGGGGGGACACCCCAGCAGCCCCCCCCACCCCAAACTGCCCTGCCAGCCCACGCTGCCGTTTCCATGGCAACTCAGCATCTCTCTCTCTCTCTCTCTCTCTTCCCCCCCTCCAATCCGTGCTGAAACCAAGAAGGAAAGGAAGAGCGGCGCACGCGGCTCGTGCCGCACGAAGCCACGCCGGGGGCTGCCCGGTGCCCCATCCGGCACCACCCGCCGAGCCCGGCACACGGGCAGGGGGACCGGCGCGGTGACAAACCCTCTGCAGACCTCAGCTGCTCTCTGTGACTCCAGGCATGTATATTTACAGCGGGAGAACAAAGAGCCCATAATCTATACAAAGCAGACAACAATGAGCGTGAATAAAGAGGCTGCCGGAGAAGGGAAGGCAATTTATTCTAATTCTGCTAATTTCAGTTCCAGCACAATTAAAAAGGCTCTGATAATATTCAGAAACAATCGCCAGCTAACAAATCGTTTCTCTCGCTGTAAATGAAACATTGTTAGGCTAATTTCTTCTTTCACGCCTTCACGGCTCTTGGGCTTCTGATAAAGTTAACCCGACTCTCGCCTGCTCCATGGCTTGGCACCTCCAGCCTGGCCAAGGAGGGATGGACGGAGCCAGGGAGGGATGGACAGGGTCAGGACCACACGTGGCACCAACCCAGGGGTGCCCAGACCACCCGCATCCTGCCCTGAAACATGGAGCCCTGGCTGGGAGGAAGACGGGGATGCCCTGTATAAATGCAAACGTGTAAAACCGAGGGTTTGGGTACCACAGCATCACTGAGCACCAACGGGGACGATGGGTGGCTGGCGGCATCCTGGTCCCATGTCACTGCGGTCCCTGGATGCATCCCAGCACCCAGCTCGCCCCACTGCAGCATCCCGCTCCCAGCACCCATGTCCACCCCCAGGGGATGCTCTGCCACCGGCGCTCCCGGCTGCGTGGGTTAAATGAACTACTGGATGGCTTAAAAAAAAAAAAATAAAAAAAAAAGGAAAAAAAAAAAAGAAAAAAAAGCAAGCGAGGGAGAGGGAGCGCGGAGCAGGGAGCGGAGCGTCACTTCTCCGGGATTGCTGGAAGCCCTGCACAGTTATCACCGCACACAGCCTCCCTCGGCTTGCCTGATCTGTCTATTCTTCATTAAGCAAATACGCTGAAATGGAAATGAAAACATAATAGCTATTTGATTTTCGGCGAGATATTTTGCATATTGGTTCAGTGCTGATAGTGGAATTTCATCAACTCCCTTTTTTCATGCTTTAAAACTGAATTACTGAGGCTGGCTTTACAGAGAGGGGAAGAGCCAAAAAATGCTCCCTTCCAAGATACTCCGCTTCGACGATTAACTCTTCTCCCTCCCTCCTTCTTCCTCCTCCTCTTTTTTTTTTTGATAACAAGGAAGGATTTTTTTTTT
>VXAK01003427.1:0-11238 GCA_013399435.1 Arenaria interpres | reverse complement strand
CAGTTGTCATAGAATAAACATCTGCTTGATTGTTTCTCCTTGACACAAACCCCCCACTTGTTATTCTGCCAGTTGACTCCTGATGTGTGGCTTGAGTCCACATCATATCACTCTTAGGAATCATCTTGCTGGCAGAGCTCAACAGATGCACACTATGTAATGCTTTTTTTTATTATTTTTTTTTTTTTTATTTTATTAATAGATATTTCACACAGAAAGAGAATAATTGAGTTCTCCAAGTTTCAGCAGCTGTGCCGCAAATTACTTACTGTTGGTGTATTTTACTCTTACAGAGCACTGTCTTCTGGGATCCTTATACTATCAAACTATCATTTTTAAGAGGAATTACATTGTACTTCCTATTCTAAAAATACTTTATAGTTGTCTTCTGGGATTTATGTTATTGCAGTTGAGCAAAAATTTATATTTTATCCCAAAATATTTCTCACCATGTAAGCTTCTACTCTTCAGACTTTTACTAATCTTTATTACAACAATATCTACATCAGTAAATTGCTTGCAGCAATTGCAGCCATAAAGTTAAAGCCATAGCATTTAAAAATTATTAAATTGAAGAATTACATGTTTCCATTAAAGACACAGAAAAGCCAATTCCTTGAAAGTAATTTATTTATGGCTTGTGAGAAAATGTCTGCTTCGTTATAAGGAAACATAACAACACTGTGCAAGAAAAAATTCTTCATTGTATTTCATTTCACTATATATGTGCAGCAGAAATGTACATTTCAGTCTACTGAAGATAACAGGCATGTCCATATCCATGGGCAACATTAACTTGCACCTAGAAATGTGCACCTAATGCACACAGTCTTTTCCTACACTAAGATGTTTTTGTAAGTCTCATGCTGAAACGCACAATGATATTAAAAATTGCCTTTTTCCCTTCTTCTTAGGATCACTCTTACTTCAGATTGATGTCACCTCATGAAAAAAGCCAACAGATGTTAAAAGGGGTATGCAGTAACATGCCAGTATCAAACTGCTTCACTGGTAGAGAAGCTGAACTTTCAAAATCAATATACTGACTGTGATAATTTCCAGAATTATGAAATTAACATTAAATGAGCAATACCAGTATCAGTATCTGTGGAATACTGAGTTTTATTATTTTAATTGGTAGTTTAGCAAAGTGGATCTTTTTCACTTGAATTTGAACTCCAAGTCCAGGAACCTACTTTCCTCATCAGAATAGCTAGATTATGTCATTCAAACAATTACAGTCAACAGGCTCTTCAGAGGCAACATGTGTCACTGCACAACGGATACTGCATTTATCTGACTTAAGTTGGATAAATTACTGGAGTAATGGAGTATAATTTTTTTTTTTTTATGCAAATATTATTAGAGATAAAATTTTTCTTCTTCAGTCTAAAAGCCTTAGAATATTATTCAGACTACTAAATGTCACCTTCCAGGACAAGAACGATGACTTGGGGTAACACCACATATATAGGAGAAATAGTCCTGAGATCACGCTTTTATAATAATCATTTCTCTATCAGTTACTCCACTGATAAAAATATATTAACTTCCTTCAGTAGAAGAAGTGTATTTTTAGGAAGAAATATATTTTTTGGAAGAAATTGTTTCCTGTGAGGGTGGTGAGACACTGGAACAGGTTGCTCAGAAAAGTTCTGGATGTCCCATCCCTGGAGGTGTTCAAGGCCAGGCTGGATGGGGCTTTGAGCAACCTGGTCTGGTGGGAAGTGTCCCTGCCCATGGCAGGGGGCTGGAACTCAATGATCTTTAAGGTCCCTTCCAACTCTAACCGTTCTATGATTCTACGATTTTTGTTACTTTAAAAAAAATTCATAGTTATACTTTAGAATCCTGGGCATTATGATACAAGTATTCTGGCCTTGGATTATATTGTGCATTTGAACTGAAGTACATTTGCAAAAATTGGAGTGTCTAATGTTATATCACTGACTGAGTCAAGAACATAACACTTGAATCATTACAGCTGACACAACGGGAACTAATTGTTGCAGAGCCCAAAAAATGTACACAGGCATAATTATGAATAAGAGGTGTTAAATGAGACCAAGGTCTCAACATTATTACTAATGATCACTTCTTACAGAAGGGAATTTTTCATCATATGCATATTTGCTCTTTTTATTCTGATACCAGTTTAAAACATAGTGGAGGTGGAACGCTTTAAGCAGTCTTTTTACTTGATGCGTTTAAATTATTGTGCAGGTTAATGAACGTCTCCTGATTTTGTCTGGATATTTGGTTTCTCATCATGTACACAAAGGAAGAAAAGAACCTGCAGTAGTTGCACAGATCATATTGTTTGCCTTGTTACCCTGAAAAATCCTCAGGGAGGCTGCATTTCAGAACCTCAATGTCTGATGTCTGATTCAGAACCAGTCACTCCAGAAGTAATCTTAAAATATCTACAGATTTTCTGAGTATTGCAATTTTTCACATCAGGGTGACAGCGATCTAATCAAAAGGACTATGGACATACAGATGTATGCACATACACATTAGCATATGCAAAATAAGGACCTAATGTAAAACATGTCTTTATAGTTGAAGAAATTTTACATTGAGTCTGCTTCTGGGAAAAACGTTGATATTTTGTAGGCCATTCTAAATATCATTCCTCATTTCTGTAATGAAAACAACACTTCCCAAAGGAAGAGTATACAAAGTACAGGATTGTTATAGAATTTTAAAAAGTAGCTAATTAGCTCATTTTACTTTTGGAATCATCAGGTTTTGTAATTCAGGGATCTGTTCTAAAATCGATGAAATGTGGGCTCATGATTTCAGCTGCAACATCACTCACACATAAATGTATATTACCTGGTTTTGAAAAGTTAGTAAGCTTAAATGCCAATATCTCACATACCTGAAAGTGAATGTCTTTGTCTCTCAAAGGATCTCTGTTTCTAGTCATTATGCTAATCAAATGAATGCTGGAAAACAAAATGAAACAGTTTTAGTTCAATTAATTTTGTTTTTATTTTATTTTTTTTCCTTCCATGTGATTGATTCATTGTTAGAATTTTCTAATGGTGGAAACTCTTGAAAAAGTATATCTGGGCCAAAAGAGATGCTTGGTTTTTTCATAGCTTTCCTGAAAAAAAAAAAAAAGTATGTAGAGTTCTAATCTTGTATTCTCTGTTTTATCAGTTTGCAATTTTCTTTCTTTTATCTCCAATGGTCTACCATAGGAATTTATTATATTGTGCATACACTCTGAAATAATGTGTACGCATGTGGTTGATTTGGTTTTGCAAATCCAAAAGTGATATCAAAGACTAGCAATGTTTTTAAAAACAACAAGAAAGTTTGCCAATCTTTTTACTTCACCTTATGCTAAATTCATCAAAATTCCAAACAAGATTTTATGCTCAGCTGCATCATTTAAATTGAATAGTAAATCAAATAGATTCTTTGCAAATTATAGTTATTAAGATAAATTATTCATTACCAATCAACTACAAATGTAAAGTAAATTTTCATTGATTTTTTTGTTACTGCTGAGTTTGTTAGGTTACTAACGTATGCTGTGTGCTCTTGTGTAAACTATATTTATATTGCTTTTTGATTCTTGTTACTCTTATAATCTAAAAACATTGAAGTTATTATATGTAAAAGGCTGATAATTTATGTCAATCAAAAAAAAAAATCTAGGAAGTCGGGGAACAATTCTGACTTGCTGCAGAACTACTTAGAGCAATATTCTTCATATACAGACTTCTGATGAGATTACATACATAATTTTCAGATTTAATGCTTATTGAATTGTTCAAATATATTCCCAATGTCAGATGGACTGTTTAAAAGTACACAGTTCTAGCTCAGATATTATGGAAAGCTTTATGAAGTACATTTTTTAAAACTGGTTTTGAGATTTTTTGTGACCAGCAGGTGACCTAAGTCAATAGAACCATCTGGAAAACTCAGGTTTTAATCATGATCTATTTATTGGATCAGTTGAGGTAGAGCTAAGTTCCTTGGCGCATGAATTACTTCTGCATGTAGAAATTATAAAATTTAGGGCCTTCTGCTGTTGTTGTTTTCTTCTTTGTAATGGAAATAAATACAGACTATTTTACAGATGGAAAAAAAGGCTGATGTTCTATCCTTCAGACACAAGTAATTCAAACTCAGCGCGTCTTGTGTGACATTATTGTTTTCATTTTAACATCAGAAATACATATATGCAAACATTTTCATATAGAATACTGTGTTTACCTGCTTAAAATACAACATAAAGCTTTTTTAATCACCCATTTTTTAAAAAAAAGGGAGTTGATTGTAAAGGTGGAGAAAATGACTGTGTTCAAAGACATAATTGGAGAAGGAACATAAATATATAAACTGAAGTCACATATCTGTATAAACTATGACACTTTGCCACTGTTAGGTTTTTACTATTATGTGTTACCATAAAATTTCCAATTTCTCATTAAAATATTTGCAGATCATGAAACATTTGTTGATTTCAGCCTTATCATTTAAAACTTCAGAGTGAACAAGTTTAATATAAAAAATTACTTTCTTTATTCAGTTAGTTTTAAAAGACTTCATTGGCCTATGTGAAGAAGCAGCTTGTCTTTGGGTCAGTCTTTCATAGCCTTGCATAACTTTTTATTGCTTGTTCATACTCCTTTTGTTTGCTGCAAAAAGAATAGCACAGCCATAGTATGGAGTCTCTTCTCACTGTGTTGTTGGCTCTTCATGGTATAGGCCATAAAACTTACATAAGACCCTGAAAAATAAGTGTCTGTTCACACTCACATTCCTTAAAAAGTACCCCCTTCAAGCAGCTGGGTAATGAATTAAAAATATATTAATCCAAGATTAGCAAAGGCTGACACAAAACACCTGTAATATTGCATAACAAGACCACATAAATAGGAAATGCCCAATCCTTGAGTTGAACACAAATCACTGATAGTAACAGGACCCTGGGAACATGTTAAACACATGAAGATGCTAATTATCAGATTGAAAGTAAATGCACAACAAAAAATAATAAGGGGGTTTCATAAGGTAAAATCCATGATTTGGGGCCAATTCACCGAACAGCTGGAACCCTATTGTATACTATTTGGTCTGTAAAACATCCTGTTTATTTTTCTGAATACAACATGAATTGAACATAAAGAACAAATCACACAGTTATTCATGTTGTGACTGATCCAGAATCTTTGGAGGTCTGTTGAGGAGGCACTCAGTGGGGTGTTAAGCAGGTGTCACTGAAGTGCCCAATAAAGAACCTCAGAAATCTTATGGTTTTTATGTGGCCAGTGTCAAAAACAGATTCTAGATGAAATAATCCACAGTGGTCATTACTATTCTGTAATGTTTAGAATTTCTTGCTTTAAATTCCAAGCATATGTTATTTGACTTCATTCTTTGAGGTACACAATTTAATTGAAGCATGCTGGCTGTGAGAACACACAGAAATGAAAGCATTCACGGTGTTCACAATTTGTCAATGTATTTCGGTACGACATTTCCATTTGCTCTTTTCTGTGCTACATAGAAAACATTTTCCAATAGTGAATGGTTTGTGAAAAAAAAATCTCCATTACAGATTTAGAAACTTTACTGTTAAGTTCTGTTCAGTCAAAGAGCTGTGACCAGCAGTTCCAACAGAATACGTTACGGAAGTGTTTGAACATCCTTTTCTTGTGGAACAGTGCTTCAGGCAGGATTCAGCCTTTCTGCAACTGCAATGTAGAACATTTTATAGTGCAGCAGTAATGCCCTCCAGAGATGATGAAGATGTCAAATTAACCTCATAAGGCTACCAGTAACACAAACCTCTCATACATTTTTCTGTAGAGCATGTCTGCTAACAGAAGCTGAGCACATATATGTCAATGTATGCTTCTGTTAAAAGGTGTATGGATGAATCTCAGACAAAAGACAGTTAAATATGGCAGCATTTGAAGAATTTTTATTTGCAAAGGCCAGGTGTTCAAAGTGACAGAATTATGTGGCTGGAACCTAACAAGATAGCTACATGAAAAGACTTTTTTTTAGCACAGAAGAAACAGTTACTAATCTGTAACTGCTATGACTAGAAAGAGAAACATGTCTTGCAGAACACTTCCATGCAGTATCATCATGATTATGACTGGTTTGATGAAATGCTGGTCTTTGAAATCTAAATATATCCAAGATTTAACCTATGCAAAAAATAATCTAACTTTGAGGTCAAACAATTTGTGTCTTTGTGTGTGTGAATTTAATGATATCTATTTGATATTATAACTTGTTGGTTGTGATCTTTATAGATTTTGGGGCTTATCTATGAGACAGAAAACAAAAATCATAGATATGTTCTGTTGAAGTGGGAAGGTGTCATGGTTTCACCTCAGCAGGCAACTGGGATCATGCAGCTGCTCTCTCACATTTCCCATGGGTTAGGATGGGGGAGAGAGCCAGAAGAGTAAAAATGAGGGAACTGGTGTGTTGAGATAAAGACAATTTATTAGAGTATAGCAAAAGCCATGCACAGAAGCAAAGCAAAACAAGGAATTCATTCACCGCTTCCCATGGGCAGGCGGGTGTTCAGCCATCTCCAAGAAAGAAGGGCTCCATCACGCTTAGCAATTACTTGGGAAGACAAAACGCCCAGTCTTTTGTACCAGTGTTTATTGTTCTTTCTCCTCATTACTCTATTCTGTTTCCTTATCTCACTTTCTTGCCCCAAATCACTCGCCTTTCTCCAATTTAAGTAGTGCTATAGTTTAAAATTCTTCCTGCTATCACTGTTTCTCAGGCTATTATCTTTACCTCTGGTGAACTGGCTTCAAGGAGGCAGAACCTGCTATTTTGATTGACAGGAACAGTTACTTTTGGTAACGTCAATTCAATACATTCAAGAATGAACAGACTAACAATGCCAATCAAGGCATCTTGGGGCGATTCTGTAAAATAAATCAAGCTTTCAGGAAATTTGGTAACATACTTTTACACAGATTAAAGAATCATAGAATGGTTTGGGTTGGAAGGGACCTTAAAGATTGAGTTTCAAGCCCCCTGCCCTTGGCAGGGACACCTCCCGCTAGACCAGATTGCTCAAAGCCCCATCTGGCCTGGCTTGAACCCCTCCATGGATGGGGCAGCCATAGTTTCTCTGGGCAACCTGTTCCAGCGTCTCACCACCCTCACAGAAAAGAAGTTCTTTCAAGTACCCCTTTCAAGTACTAAATCTCCCCTCTTTCAATTTGAAACCATTTCCTCTCATCCTATCACTATATTCCATGATCAAGAGTCCCTCCCCATGTCTCCTGTAGGCCCCCTTTAGGTACTGGAAGGCTGCTATACGGTCTCCCTGGAGCCTTCTCTTCTCCAGCCTGAAAATAATATATATATATATATGCTTGGATACCTGTGTAGTTACTGAAAACTCTATGCAAACAAACAGCATCATAGGCTGGTGAAATTTTTTCTTTAATTATTGACATTAAAGTTCTATTTAATCATTTTTAAACTCAGAATAAGACAGTCGTAAGACTGATGATGATATTCAAACGTGTTTAGTGTGGCCATATTCTGTTTTCACTCATAAAAATGGTAAAACTCCCACTGACTTCTTTGCTAGGTGAATTATCATTACCCTTTTAAAAATCCCCCACTTGATATTAACATCTAATTAATAAAGATCTTACTTCACTGAGGTATAAATTTCATCCAATTGCTACAGATGATACATTAAAACTATTAGAATGGACTCAACGTTTTTGAAATTTTCTCTAGATTGTTAAAAATTATGAAACTTCTCTAGACCATCTGCTGTTCTCCACAATGATTAAATACACCACTCTCTAGACATCTTTTTTTTTCCTTATAGATTTCCTTTATGATGGTTAGTGTTTTAACATTCTGCTATCAAGGGACACTGTGAGAAAGAGCTTGTGCTACTGTTTCACTTAGGAATGACATTGCTGCATGTTGCCTATTTTTCCTGCAGCTCTCAATTTGTCTTTAATTTTCAGGAGGTTTTGTTCCCCTCCAGCTCTGTGCATAAGTTTGTATGCATCTTGTAGTTTCTATTAGCTTTTTTGGACATGAATTTTGGCTGTGGAACGGATGTTTAAGGCCAAAACCCTGGTTATTTTATCCTATATTCTGATTTTATTGATGCAGTCACCCTGATAAAAGATCTTTGAGTGACCAGTCCTTGATGATCACACCAATTGATTCAGACAGGATATCTGCCAATGGATTTAAGAATGCCTTCAGATGAGGGTTTTTTGATTTAACTACATCTGTTTAGAAGTTCACTTTTTGTTAAGCATGTTTCAGGTTTTACAACCTCAACATCTCTGAGCTGTCTTTATGAGTTATATACTCAATTTCCATTGCTGTCTTTCAGAATCCAGAAGTAAGCCATATGACAGCTGTATTCTTTTGAACTGATGTTTAAGAGGCTATTTTTCTTCCAGTTTCTTAACAACTAAATTTGTTGGACATAAATTCTGGAAGAAAGAAGGGTAAGTCACCTATCTTTCCCTCTAATTCCTCTCTCCTCTCTAAAAAGATGCACAATTCCTATTAAATTAATCAATTAATAATCTTTGTTGACAGTAAGTCGACCTTATGTCTTACTTTTTTCTGTAGTTTCCCATCGCTAAGTAGCCTTCATTAGGCTCATTATGAAAGTAAGTAGTAATACAATATTTCCTTATACAGTCATTGCTATTATTCCTATTGTTTTTAGAAAGAGCACACTGCCATTTGTACCAAGTCTTCCTGTTAACCAGGGTTACTATTCCCAATATTTAGAGATTGTTTTGAGTCAAATATTCAAATAGTGAAGTAACCTTTTATTTTATGGTGTCTAATATAAAAAAAAAATTACGAAAACCACATTTTTCAATCCTACAGTTTCAATATCAAAAGAGTCCCAGCATAAAAAAAAAAGAAAAAAAAGAAAAAAAACACTGTACTGCTTTAATGTTTATAAAGGTAAATTAATTTTCTTTAGTTTGTCTCAGGGGAAGGGAGGAGGGAGGGAGCAAGTGTTTGTTGCAGTTTGTCATTAGAAAACCAAAAGTTGAACCACAAGAGCGGAAAGTGCCCAGAAATACAAAAATTAAGATATTAGTTTCTCAAAGGCAACAAATGTTCCATCCATTTTTATTTGGCTACATTTTCAAGGACGATTTTTTTAAGACTTAGTTTTTGAAAGTAACTTAGTGTTATAGATGAAAGCTTCAAAAATTCTCTGAATTTCACTTCAATAACTTTCCTATTTCCATGCTTGTTTTTCCTTTGGCTCAATGTTTGTGGCAGTTATACCTTTTAAAGAAATTTGCTACAACAGATACAAAGACAGAACAATAAACTTTAGTTGTTAATGCATTCAGCTCTAAGTATTTTCATAACATGATAGTATTTTTCAGGTTTGAAAATCCTAACAGAGGAAACTGTAGAACTTATGCAACGTGTATGGTTTTTAGGGTTTCTCTTCTATATAAATTAGATAATGTAGTGAAATCATAGAATCATAGGATGGTTTGGGTTCGAGGGGACATGCAAGATCATCTAGTTCCACCCTCCTTCCCTGGGCAGGGACACCTCCCACCAGACCAGCTTGCTCAAAGTGCCATCCAGCCTGTTACTGAACATGTCCAGGGATGGGACATCCGCAGCTTCTCTGGGCAGCCTGTTCCAGTGCCTCACCACCCTCACAGGAAAGAATTTCTTCCTAAGGTCTAATCTAAATCTCTCCTCTTTCAGTTTAAAACCATTACCCCTCGTCCTATGGCTCCATTCCCTGATCAAAAGTCCCTCCCCCCCTCTTCTGTAGGGCCCCTTTAGGTACTGGAAGGCTGCTATAAGGTCTCTTATATCAATCCTGCAACAGGATATACACTATTTTGTAGAAGAAAACTGATCCTAAAAAGTTTTTATGTGTCTATGTCACACATGTTATTTTAAAAATCATATTAGAAATCTAACTCAGTGTTTTGGGAAGGACTACATGTCAAATTGTACTGACTGGGGTGAATTTAATGTGGTGATAATTAGTACATAACAAACCAGACTTAGTTTTTACATCTGAAAAATATATATTTGAATATATGGGGTTTTTATAACACCAAGGACTGTGTAATTACACCACTGGCAAGATCCTGAACCTGTTATATCAAGCCCAAGAAATGATAATCTTTTTTCTTTACAGGAAAACAGAGAGTTCCAGAACTCAATATTAGAAAATATCACAATGAAAACACACATAGTCACTAGTCAATTATTTCCTGACAGGCAACTAATTTTTAGAGTGATGTCTCTTTGAAAAGATGGCCTAAAAATAGCAGAGGAGCGTGATGTTCTATCATACAAGCAACAAGAACAATTTAGATTTGCGATTCATCTCAAAGCTCTGCAAACGCTGCTGGGACCTGCCCCAGGGTGGTTTGATAGTTCTTAGGAGGCTGTAAAAAGTAGATGGAAAGCATTCTGTGAAACAGCACAGAAGTGGCAAAGAAGGACAGCAAAGCCATTGAACATACCAAACACTAGGTAGAACAATACATTTGTTCCTGTTTTTACTGTTGTCTAAGCGAGATACATTTAGGCATTGTCAGGGGCAGGATATTGCTGATATATGTGATCTTTGGCCTAGGACATTATTCCTGTTTCCATAGTCTCAGATTATTAAGGCATTTACAACAAAAGTATTTTTCACATTGCCAGTGCTTAAAGCTTTATTCCCACTGCAACAAACTGTGTATCTCACAGTGCAAGTCCTACACAAAATCGTCTCCCTTTATTATCCCACAAATCCCCAGTGATTTTGGAGAGGAAGTGTAATACATACACATTTGATAATCTACTATATCTTACTTTCTTAAATCCTTTAACACAAATCTTCATTAAAATACTAAATTAAGATACTTAATGTGGCAAAGTTAAAAAGATATTTAAAAGAAGAAAAAAGAAAGGATATAAAAGCCATTTTGCATAAAGCACATTATGGTCCTGATGTTCTTTTTCATTTTATTCAATGTTAATATTCTACAGACTTCAACAGGAGCAGGATCAAACCTCTCACGAGCAGTGGCATTTTGATGTATTACATCAATACATCACCCTATGCAGCTTCTTGATGATGTATTGCACTAGTGCTTTATCAAAGTGTCATTGCTCTGATGAAGGCATAGTACCTTCTGGCAAAGCCCTGCAATGAAAACTGTTGTGCTGTAGAAGAGGTGAGGTGAGGTGAGGTGA
>VXAK01003425.1:51910-63219 GCA_013399435.1 Arenaria interpres | reverse complement strand
CCCAACCCTTTCTATGATTCTATTACTTATTTGTGTGGAACACAGGCGCAACCAAAACAAGTATATGTGGCACATTCTAACAGAAAATGGGCTTGTTTAACACAGAAATGAAGACTTTAAATATGTTATTACAGATGAACAAGGGAAGGGGGAGATTTTGTGAATTACAAGCTTCTAAACAGGTAACAGGTCACTGGAATAGCTGAGAGGTTTGAGATGTTGAAAGACGACAAAAGGTGACAAATATTGTACACAAAATGAAAGAGACATAGTAATGCTTGTAAGATAAATTAAATGTATTACGTGGAATAAACACCATAAATCATAATGTTGGAAGGCACATTAAAAGTTTCCCACCCAAGCAAATTCATTATTTCTTTTGCATGTTTTCTATCTTTCCTAAAGACCTTGAATAGTGATTTCAGTGCTCTGCACTTATTAGAAAGTTTTTTCACCTATCCAGTTTAATTCTTCTTTATACTATATATCTTTTTTAAAAACAAAATATTTTTCTTTTTTTTCTTCTCATACTTAAAACTAATCACACCCCTTTTCTAGCCACAGCTGACTTATGTTCCCTCTGTGCCCCTCCAGTACTGAAAAATGTCCAAGATTCTCCTCTGCCTCTTATAAAAATGACATTTCACAAATTCACCGAAGCTTTCCAACTCTAATTCTAAGCAGAATTCCACTTTCATCAGTTCCCTTTCTGTGAAAGCAAGATTTTGCTCAAAGACGAGTAGCCCCCTAAAAGGAGGAAGGAGGAATATGCAAGCATTCAATTTTTGAAGAAAAATTTTAAAGGACACGAAATGAATTTAAACATCTTTTCACAATTCTAATAAGTAAAGACAGGAAGGAAGGAAGGAAGGAAGGAAGGAAGGAAGAGAGGGAGGGAAGGAGGNGTGGTCCAAGGGGAGGGAAGGAGGGAGGGAGGGAGGGAGCCTTGAGTGAGTTTTCTGTCTTCAATCTACATTAATTCTTTCTGCTTTATCTTTATAGGCTAGCAATGATGCATTCAGTAATTTTGCCTTAAGGTGGTAAACCATGAGGTACAATAACAGGGAGAGCAGGATGCCAAGGACAGGCAGTTGAGTCTTCAATTCTAGCTTTTAAGAGATGCTAGATAAATGTTTTTCACCCCTGAAAGATCCCAAGACAGTAGCTGTCTTTTCAGACTCCAGTGATTTAAACTATTAAGGATCTAGCAGCTGGTGACCCTTGGAGCAGTGTGGATTCTGGCAATATCACATCAGAATACTTTGAGTTGATCGTTCTGTTTTGAGATAGTTTGGTTGTGTGTTTTTTTTTGGTTTTTTTTTTTTTTATCTCCTAAATATGTCCAGAATAAAATGAAACTTAATTCACATTAGTAGAGCACTTCAAAGATTCCAGTAAGGGCTCCGGCAGCCTACTATGGTGAAGGCACAGCTGGCCTTCAGGGCAAAGCTAGCACCCTAATTTGCAGTACTGAGTGTGGCTACCTTAACATATTTTGGCTCCAGCAGCTGTCTCAGGATGAGCCCATGAATTTAGTAGAGTTAGAAAAAAGGAGGATTTCCTCGCTGTCTTCATGCCAAACCTCAGCTTGTGCTGCCAAACCTTGGCAAGCATTAATAGGAGGACAAGAACTGGAGCAGGCTGAGGGAGGACGACTATTTATTCCCAGCAACTTCCTCCAAATTTTTTTTCAGTTGGGCACTGAAAAGAAAATGAGACCTTTAGAAAAAATGTTATGTAAATTGGAGTTGTGCAGAAACATCTGTTCTGAAGCTGGTACATTCCAGTTTTCCAGTTTTCTGTTTCTGCTGCGTTGATTAGAAAGATCATCCTGCTCCTCAGATACCTTTCTGCTGTAAACTTAATGGAAATTTATGTTTTGATTAAAATTACAAGGCTTCAAAACCAAAGCATTTTTTTATTTATACAAGAATACTGAGCTAG
The DNA here is from genome assembly GCA_013399435.1 of Arenaria interpres. Classification (NCBI taxonomy): domain Eukaryota; kingdom Metazoa; phylum Chordata; class Aves; order Charadriiformes; family Scolopacidae; genus Arenaria; species Arenaria interpres. Next base: position 61,275 of record VXAK01003425.1, on the reverse strand, counting down.
AAGGGACATGTTAATAAGTCTACTCCTCTGCAAGTGCAGGCAGAAATTGGTTGAAGTTTAAATCAGAAGGATGCACAGAGCATCTCTATTACATCTTGCAGAAACAACACAGAGTGCGAGAGTTGTCTTAACTTTGCAATAAATGCATAAGATATGACGCAGGGTGAAAACCACCCCTATAGTGGACTACAGGCAAAGAGCAGGAGAACATGAAGACATTGTTAGAAACCAAGATGTCTGAGGTAGTTGAGATTTTTTTTTCCCCAAACTCATAAGTCCCCTTCAGGAATCAGGTTGTTCTTTCCTAATGGAAGTAAAAATTCTTTAGTACTTCCCACCTGTTTGAGCATGGAGAACATTTCCTTCTTGGTCCCAAACACTGTGCTCAGTTTAATTAGTGTGCATGAACAGCCACCACATGTTGGTCAAGCACAGTGGAGAATCGGTGCCCAGGGCCTTATACAGAACTGTTTTTGCAGAGAGCAGCTTCCAATGCTTTGTGGAAAGGTTTAAAAGGAAAACAAAATGCAATTTTTTGAATCATGGTGCCAGAAAAGATGGGGAAAGAGAATGGGATGGGAGGTTGGAATGTCCTTCTGTCTTCTCTAAACAGCCAATGATCATGGCTTAATAGAGCAAATGGGATGATATATGAAAATTCAGGCAAAGAATGTGATGACCAGGTCTGGAAAGCCCACAGCAAATTAGTGGAAGATTTGAATGGTTTTAAAATGCAATGCTTTGTCCATGTGCATGTCTGTTTGCTGCTGCTGTGTCCAGACCAACCTATTAGCTGAAGAGGTACCTTTCTATTAGCTGAAGAGGGCCTGCTGTGCCCTGTGTCAATAATTTGGATTCTTTTTCTCTGCTACATTACTTATATTCAGCAGCCTTGGGCAGATTACATCTGAGGTATGGCCAATGTGATCAGATCCTTTACAGACTTCATTTGCCTCACAAGCTGGGAAAAGAAAGAAAGATCAGGGGGAATGAGCATGTTTAGACTTTAGAAGCAAAGAACACATTCACTGAATTTCACTGAATTTTTAGAGTTGGAAGGGACCATAGAGATCATCTAGTCCAACACCCTTTTCCTGCTCAATATTTAAAAACCACAGCCACGAGATTTTGTTTTCCACTGTCTTTCTGTAACAATAATCTTTCAGTATCTAGCTGAATAAAACAAGTGATGCCAAGGAACTTTCATCCATCCATTTTGTCTTGCATAGCATTTCCTCTGTTTCAGTCCTATGCTTGCTCTGAGAGTCTAATATGAACGACCAGGAGCTTGGAGGAGCTGACACACAGTACATTTAGTCGCTGTAAATTTACTTTGCAGGAGCTATTGGCTATATTGGTCTGCAACTTTGCACATACAAACACCTTCACCTCTCCTTCCCTTTCTGGAGGACAGGCTGACAGGTGCTTTTAATGAAGAGACCAACATTTCAAAACACAGACTCCCCCTGCAAAGAATCATGTGGGCAAGAAATTTCTTCATCTTCTAAAAACACTAACTGCAGCATGTTGGATTGGGTTCTCTCTGACAAGCATTGCAGGGCATGGGCACAGGTGTCCGTGACAGCCCAGGTGCTTTGAAATTACCTTGGCTTGATGGCTTTTTTGAAGCCTCTCCCTGGAAAAAATAATTGTCTTTTTTAACATCGCTTGTATTTGTAAAGTTCTTTCAAGTTTTCTTATTCCTCAAATATCATTATGCAAAAAAAAAAAAAAAGATTTCTGCAAAGCACCTACCTAATAGGAATCTCTGAAGAGGAAAGAACATTCCAATTTTTGCTTTAAGTCTTCATTGTGATCTGGAAATGCTTGTATGTCATCCTGGAAACACAGCAGATCAAAGAATGTGAAACACAGGTTTGTGAAAAGTGTTTGGAAACTTCTGTAACTTGACTTGAAGAACCAGCCTTATTTCACCTTACATTTTTGGAACTGTTAGTACTTCATGTTGCTTTGAGAAATGAGAAGGTCACCAGTGGTCAGGTCTCTGGAACCAAGATAAATGGTGCATATGACATGGGAGGGCACAGATGTATTTCTCATTGCAGGTGATTACCTCATCTCTTTGGACTCAATTTGTTGTCCACTACCTTATTTGTCGTTTGCTATTGTGACATGTGACATCTGGGGTGAATTTAATAGGAAGATGACCAATCAATAAATTTTGTTTCCATGAAAAATTAAGAAAGATTTGTTAGTTTTAGAAGCATCTTTTCATTAAAAAATATAATTTTTGCAGCAACAAAATACAGACATTTCAATTTTTTGTTTTCAATTTCAAATATAAAACACTTAGTTGAATGCTTCATTTTCTTAAAATCAGCAATATTGATGGAAAACTGTTATCCAGCTGAGTGGAGGGATCAAATCTCAGTTGAGGGCATTGGGGTGCTGCTACGCAGAATGACAGCATTCCATTTTTCACAGTATTTGGAAAATATGCTTCTGTTTTCGTTTTTGGATGAGAGTAAAATTTCTGAAAATTTGCATGAACGTTGAAATAACAAGAGGATGTGTGCTTTGAAAGTTGCATAAACAAGAACACGAAAACTCAACTATGACTGCAAAAAAGAATTTCGGTGTGTGAGAGTCCTCAGGAGCTAAGTGACTTACACAATCCATTCCTCTGGACAGCATGTGACAGACATCATGCCTAGTAGTGGTAGCATTTAATCAGATTTGAGACTGAAGCATGTTTTCAAGTCTGTGGATGTCATGGTATCTGATGTTTTATGTGGAAAATAAATCCAATCAGCTCCAGAGATGCAGTGACTTGAAAACATATTCAAATAAATTATGAATTTGAATGTATTTAAATAAGCCATTGTGTTGAATATGCATCAGAAGTGCTGGTTTTCATGGTAAGCTGTAAGTATCAATGTCACAAACATTAGTTATTAGAAGGGAAAATTGTGAAATTAAGAATTTCTAAAGCACTTGGCACTGACTCAGGTCTGCAGGCATTAAAGTTACTGGAAAATGTTTCCATTGTATTCACTAGTTAGGCCAATACTGGGTGCTTTTAAATATCTCCAGCATTTTGATCTGTTAGAGGCAACATTTATGTATCATCAGCACAAACACACAGCACCTTCAGTAAAAACTCTAATCTGAAGAAAGAACACTTCTGCTTTTCCCATTTTCATCTTTTGATAAAGACTGGGCAATTAAAATAATTTAACAAATTAGCTAGCTGAGTTTGTTCAAAATTAAATAAAAACAAAAAACTTTTTTGGATACAAAAATGCTCTATTAAGATTTTTCTTCTTCCTTCTTCATGTTTTCACATAATCCTATCAAGACTTTGGTCAGGGTGCTTACAGAAATACAGAAATATGTTGATGAATATAATATGATCATATCTCATAGCTCTTACATGTCATAAAATTTGTAGTATTTCATATGGAAAGAATAATCCCTGATTAAAACAATTTAGGAAGGAAATTTTAATTTAGAGTAGTGCTCAGAGTTGATCCAAACAAAATGTGGAATTGGCCTCAGTGTCTTTGATTTTAAAAAAAAGATAATATTTGTAATTAACTAGAGCCAAAAGTTGTGAAATACTTACAAGTTTTAAGTTGCTCTTTTTTCAATTTCCCTTTGCTTACATACTGGTACAGATTGTTAAGGTTTTGTAAGTGAATGTGATAAGCCATGGAGACTGAGCTGATGTATGAAATGTGAGTAAAAAGGAGAAAAAAAAAATGTAATTAGAAACATGTGTCTTTTCCTTGGATACTTCTTGGCACCACAAGAAGCATTTCATTTTTTCTGATGCATTAGTCAAACTACTCAACTGATCTGTTGCATGTAGGTGATGTTATATTGAAGATATTATATCTAGCACATAGGAAATAGTATTTTAATGTTAAAAATTGTTTAACCAAATTTATCTAAGGGTTTTGCCTCTTCAACTTTGTTAATAGTCATAGAATTATAGAATCATAGAATAGTTAGAGTTGGAAGGGACCTTAAAGATCATCTAGTTCCAAAACCCCTGCCATGGGCAGGGACACCTTCCACTAAACTGGGTTGCTCAAAGTGAAATAGTACTTGAGATTTTTAAATGTTAACTGTAACAATTCAAGCTACGCCCTGAAAATAGCACTTAAACTCAACAAGCTAAAACACAGAGAAAGGTAGCCAGGAGATCAAACAGAAAAGGAAAAATTTCTAAAGTTTTATGGACTGGCAAATTTATGTACAATGTTCACACTAATGGGCTATTGTACTTACTCAGCTGGACAGCTCCCTGTATCTTATTTTTAAGGACAAATAAATAGGTGGCAAGGAATTTTCTAAGGAGGAGAAGATCCACAAAACAAACAAACAGAAAACTGGAAATAAAGCCTGAGGGCACAGTAGTGATCAGTAACAGCATTTCGATTTTTCACAACATTGCTTTCAAAAAAGAGAGATATCGCAGGGCCAGCAAACTTCATCTAAAGCATTGTGATGTGGATGGGATGACTTGCTCATCTCACTCCACCTGTTACTGAGGTGATCTGATCTCATTTGGCTTCAAGACCTGGTCTTTTGGAAGGCTGCTCCCAGTATGGTGTGGATCCTGCAGGTCCCCGGGAGGCCGTGCTGTAGGAAAGGGCAGTTCCTATTATGGAGGTGTGGTGCAGGTCCCCTGGCCCCCATGTTCCTGATCTCAGCAGGGGAAGGGGAAGGTGGAAAGAAGTACAGTGAGGCTAATCTGCTGTGGGAAGGGTACAGGGGTTAATGTTGCTAACCGAGCCAGCATGTTACTTCTTGATGCTTACATTCGACCAGTGCATTTTCTCTTTTATGGGATGCAGACTCTGCTGCATCTGATCATCAGTAATGAGATCTAGGAATGAAATTGCTCCTCGCGTCTGGTGATATGAACACTACTAACACAGCATTTAAAAATACTACTCATAAAGTAAGGTAATTTTAGAGATGTCTGCTGCAGATACCCAAAATTGCAATGAAGCATTAATCTTTCCTCACTTTCCAGTGCTTCCTACAGGGGCTCCCAATTTTCTCATAAAGTGATAAAAAAAAATCCCCCTAGGAAGTCTGTCAGGAAGAGCTAAGGCATAAACATCAGCTTCTTCTGGGGGCACTTCTAGCTCAACAGGAAAGGAACTGGCATGGGGGAGCAGGACCCCAGCAAAATGCATCATTTCATGATATGGGTGGTGCCTGTGTATTTTAAGGCAGGCACAGCTCTGCCTCTTTTACACCTGAGCATGTTAATACCCCAAGGTTTCCTGTACCTTAGGTCTGTACAGATGGTGGAAATATGTCCTCTTTCACCCATGTCACTCTGAATGCCTTTGTAATCCGGTTTGCTTTCAGCAGTTTCCCACTTCTCTCACATCAACTAATTTCATTCCATCCATTGCTCCCACTTGCAGATAAAAAAGGCAAATACTATCTCAGTCATTTGTTAACTTTCTAAAGCAAAAGTGCAAAACAAAAAGATGTGGGGTTTAGTGTTTTTCACAATTTTAGAGTGGAAAATCTCTTTCCAATCACTCAAAAGCAGGGCGCAGACCTCCTTAATGATAATTAAAAGCAAATGCTTATTCTCATTTCCTAGAGAGAATGACTTTGCCAGACAGCTGCTTCTTGCTTTGCCATACCAGGCCAAACCCACATTGCTTTGACCACCATACCCAGGTAGTGTGTCACTTAGGCCATTCCTGCAATAGGCTTTTCAAAAATCGGTTGGTTTAAAGGCTATCAATGCTGGCAGCCATGGGTTGGCACAGAAACAGGCCCACATCACACCAGGAGCCCTGTGCAAATGTAATGGAGACAGCCATCAGGGAAAATTGCAGTGTCCTTATGTGCACTTCAAAACACAGATCTTGTGGTCAGGATAAATAGACATACAAAAAACTCCACTGAAGTCAGTATTGTTTTAAATAATACTTAGAAAATTTATAATATGTTAAGGGATAGGAAGTTTAAACAAACTACAGATTAAATAGCCTAAAATTGTAACTGTAAACTTGGCATCAAATATCTTTAATGTGAGATATCTTTATTAACCTCACTCTATGAATTTCTGCCAGCAAAATGTTATCTAACCAGAAAAGCTCAGTTCTGTTGCTACCTGTTTGTTACGTCTCCCTCTTTAGACTCAGAAAAATCTTGAAATGCGACTGGATTTGGTTCAACAAGTCTTACTTGTTACTTGTGCTTTTCTGCTGGTGCTCATCTGGCCCCAGGCTAGGTCCATTCAGCCTGATGTCTCAGGGGCACCAGGGAAATGGCTGTGGTAAGCCAAGCTGAGGACAGAATAAGGTGGGATTGAAAAAAGAGGTGGCCAGGTGGGAAACGTCCAGCTCTGCTGTTGCTTTTACAGAGATGGGTCTGTAGCCAGGCTCCAACAGGGATGACGCAGAAAACAGAAGGAGGTCTGTCAGGAGCTTCTGAGGTAGAAACAGCAGCTTTGGTTCTACTTCTCAAACAAGCTGTAAGAAGTGGGTTTGAACCTGGTCCTATTTTTTCTTTTTGTTTTAGTTTTTGTTCCTTCTCTGTCTCTGCCCCATCCCTGAAAATTGCAAGTGTGGAAAGCTGTGTTAGTTTTTGGTCCCTTCTAATTGCACAACTCACATCTTGGTACAATACCCAGTTCTTTCTCTTCTTGAACAGGTTTTTGTACCTACACTTGCCATCCACATTAGCTGTTGAAAAGTTTCCTCTTATTACGTAGTGTTTAACATAATAGCAGTAGATTTTCCTGCCGTGTATTACAGAACTGGAAAACGTTTAAATATTATCCACAGAGCTGAACCTTTTTATAATCACCTCTTCTGTTCTCCTTAGTACCTCAAAATAATTCCTGAGTTGAGCCAGCTAATATCCTCCTGTTTAAGTGTTTCTGAAACCACTTCATTTGTGCGTGCACCAGGGGAAGGTTTCCTCCGTGCTTTCCTCTTTCCATCCCTGTCATTCAATGTTCCAGTCCAATGGTTTTTCCATTTCTGTTTCCAGTGAGCTCATTTTAAAGTTCCAAATGGCTCTTTACGTTTATATTCTGTATCCATTTCTTTCATTTCCATTTCTTTACTTTCTTTTTTTCATGTAATTATTCATATTAGGATGTGGCAGTACTATCTTTCAACTTGCAAGTTAAATCCCATTTTTTTTCTCTATGGATCTAGAGGGTATAAGAGTGTGCTTTGATTTCTGTAACCAATATGCCATATTTTTTTTCAAAACAGATTATTTTTTCTACTTTTTCTGATAAATAATCAAGAATTTCCAAACATAAAATTTCTCAGAACAACAGCAGTCTACTGACAGTGTACTACAGTAAAGTTTTAAACAAAACATATTCCAAGGATGAAAATGAGGTATGCACAGCCCATTTTTTCTTAAATGTCAGCTTCCTAACTGAGCTTAAAATCAAAATCAATTTTTGAATGAATTCTTTTGGTATTTATGCTGTATCTTGAATGAATAAGGATCAGTACGTCTAATAAATTAGTGTTCTGGTTTCATTTCCAGACCAATTGGAAAGGACAATTACAGCTTTCCTAGGAGAACAGGGGAAAATGGGTACTATAATACAGTGGATTTGCAAAGTCTGCTTTTCAGTGAGATATCCTGAAGGCACAACAAATATTTCAAACTCTAAGGAGCCATAGCATTAACTGCTCGAAGAGTCAATTTTAACAATTAAGATCTTACCTCAGAAAATAATGTTAAGCACATGCAGAAGACTGAGCCAAGCACAGAAGAGGGAGTTCTGGGAGAATGTTTCAAAATGAGAGGACCTCAAGGGAGGAGGACAGATAGGAGCATGATGGATTGCTCACCAGCGATAATAAATCATATGTACATGTTGCATCTGTGAGAAAAGGCTAATGATTATACTTGTTTCAAAACCCAAAGGCCAAAGGAAATTTTGCCTCAAATTCTACTTTATTGTTTATTTATTTCTATGCCTAAGTTTAGCAACTACATCATACTTCTTTTCTTCCTGTTCCAGAAACTAGCCGTATGCTGAAAGCAGTGAGATAACCTGTTGTTTCCAGTAATTCTTGAGTTCAGAAGATCAAGCCTTTGTTGTTCTCTTCTGAAAGAATTTAAGTGCTGCAAATTGGAAAAAAATGCTATTTACTGCTGTTAATGCAAGATCACAGCTCTTGAAGCCGTACTTGTTTATGCACAAGGTTTTCCCTTCTGTGAAACTAAGATGGTCAGGTTTAGAAACAGGTAACATAGGAGTTGCAAGATTTACCTGTTCTGAATTCACTGTATTTAACTTGTTTGTGAACAGAGCATGAGGCATACAAATATAGTTGCTATTCATAACTATTCACTAAATAATAACTAAATCACTGAATAAAAATCTTTTATCTGTGAATGTTTCACTGCAGCTTGGCTGTAGGTAATAAGTGATTGGTCACTTGAAACACAAGTCCTTGTTTGGCTTCTCCAGCTGACAGATACATGCAGTGCAAGTGATAAAGAGCCAAAGTTCTTCCTCAAAGGGTACTTGACACTTCTGAAATTAGCAATTATTCAGTATTCATAACATTAAGATCATTAATTCCACATTCTTCAAAAGATGATGATGAAGATAATGATAATAATAATAAAAAACAAGAAGAAGAGGAAGATACTTAGGTTTTGCCAGAAAGGGATATCGTCTCAGCACAAATCAATGGTAAAAGTTAATTCTGGTCTTCAGGCCTCTGCTGTTGAAGAGCAGCATTATTTCCAAGCTAAGATACTAAAGAAAAGTAGGGGGGGGATAATTTCTTCACAAGAGCAATGCTCTGGGCCCATTTTGTCCTTCTTCTGGCATGCTCCTCATTAGCAATCCTATGGGTTCCCCACTCCACATGGCTGGCAGAGAGAGGAAGCAATGCCAAAGCAATGCTTTCATGCTTGCTGCATGTCCCTGCTCTTTTACCTACAGGGTGGCAACTGGGGGAGAACCACGGTCTACAGGACATTGGTCCTGAAACTGGAAGTGGTACTGGGAAGGGATGCTCTTCCTGTTTGCAAGGCTCAAGGACTATTAGTTGGTGAAAGAGCTCTGTAGAATTATACATCACTGAAGATGTGCAGAAGACTATGCATAACACATAGAGAATATGTTTTTATAGTCATAAAATCAATACTCAAATATATGCAGTTCTACAGCAAATATTTATGAGCGGTGTTAATTTTGTGTACAGTGAATGTTTCTCTTTTTCTTATGTAACTTGTTGAATTTTCCCCTGAGATAGAAATGCAATTTTTGGTCAGATTGACCTTGTATAAATATACCTCATAACAGAATGAAGGTTGGTTTTGTTTTCTTTGGGGTCTTTTTTGGTGGAGTGGTCTCGGAGGGGTGGGGGTGGAGG